>JBBPME010000176.1:0-43230 GCA_038090155.1 Rossbeevera pachydermis
CGCTCGCATGAAGCCGAGCAACACAATGCCTAGCGGGAAAGGAATGCCGTTAGAAGTTCCAGCTGGACCCTGGAAAGAAGTCAGCGCAGATTTCGTCACAGGATTACCCAAGAGTCATGGGTATGACACAATCTTAGTCATGGTAGATCGCTTCTCGAAAGAAGCCATGTTTATCCCTACAACAAAAGAAGTAACGGCATTAGGAACAGCCAAGTTGTATGTGGATTACGTGTGGAAACACCACGGACTACCCGATTCGATTGTATCGGATCGCGGACCGCAGTTTGCCTCATTTGTAATGGAGGACGTATGTAGGATGTTGAACATCAAAAGGAAGATGTCAACGGCTTATCATCCGCAAACCGATGGTCAGACCGAGAGAGTGAACAGAGAGCTACAGCAGTACCTTAGGCTCTACACTCTAGAAAAACAAGATAAATGGGCAGAACTACTAGCCATCGCCCAGTTCACGTATAACAACACCCAGTCCTCAGCCACCGGGTTTTCACCGTTCCAAGTGAACAAAACCTTCGAGCCTAGACTTGGCTTCGAAGTAGTTACGTCCAAAGCCCCTTCGGCCGCGGATTTAGTTTCCCAGATGCGATTGAATCGCGATAGAGCCAAGCAAGCCTTGGAGAAAACAAGAGAGCGGATCAAAGAACAAATAGATCTGCATCGTTCAGAAGCGCCCCCCTACAAGATAGGAGATCAAGTGTGGCTTTCTTCCGAACATCTCTCGCTTGGACCAACTAGATCGTGTCCAAAGCTGAATGATAGATGGATAGGACCGTACGGGATTACGGATATTAAAAACAAAAATGCTGTAACCTTGGCGTTGCCCAAAAGCAGCCGTGCACATCCCACGGTTAACGTTTCAAGGGTTAAACCCTACTTAGCGCCTCTATCAGGTCAACCCATCGTACGACCAGGTCCATTGGTGATCGACGATGAGGGTACCGAAGAGCACGAAGTAGAATTTATTGTAGATCGAAGAAAGAGGGGAAGAGGATACCAGTACCTAGTGCACTGGAAGGGATATCCCGAGTCCGACCGCACATGGCTTGCGGCACGTGACTTGAAGAACGCGCAAGACGTGTTAAATGATTTTGACATGAATCACGCAAAAGCGATTCAGCTGGTCTATGAAGATAAAGAATCCGAAATAGAGTCTATCTTTAGTCCGGAGTGTGCCGAAGAGTGGCCTAGTGACTCCGAGGATCTGGAATCTCCTCCCTAGAAGGGGGGTAATGTTGCGATTCTAGCAGTCGTAACTAGATTAAGCGCCTACAGCGCCTGTTATTTCACTCTACTTTTTCTAAGTCCCAAGCGCCTTCAATGTAGTATAAGCGCTCAGTCCTGAAACATACCTTAGCACAGCTTTGCTTACTAATATAACATCATAGTCTAGACCGCCTCATGGCAGACACAAGGCATGCTTCTCTTCCATTCCGCATAGCCTTGCTTACCCTTAGCCTCATGTATACATAGCCTTAAAACCTCATGTAGTTAATCACCGTCAGACACAGCTTGGTCTGTGCGCATGTACCAGTAGTATAAAGACTTGAATGCAGCAACGGAACAAGCTAGTCTTGTTCTCGTTGGAATACCCTTTCAACATCTTTTTCCTAGTTCTTGAGTTCGAGTGAATCAGCACCTAAGCGTTGCTAAGGTTGCCTTCAGCAGTGAACCAAATCAAGCGCGAACTCACCATTGGATGACATAAAGTCTTTCAAGTATCGTATGCTTGTGGGGCGAGCGAGGTGGAGCATATCTACTGAGGCTGCGCGCTATCGCAGACAGTTCCCGATAAGCAGCGTCTGTATCAAAGCTGTTGTCCTACAGCAATGTAGCATTTATCCTAATTTAGATGGAGGCTGTTTCCTTTTCGGTCGCTCTCATATAACGACCGGGGACTGCAAAGACTGTTGCAGCATGGCTTTCTTCTCACCATCCACATCAGTTTTTTTTCGTTGGGTGGCATCTGGCGTTGTTGTTGTGCTTCTCAAGGTTGCGCTAGACAGTGTGCTATCTCTGCGGACTGCCTTTGCAAAGATCAAGTAAGCCTGGCTGCAGTAGCTTCGTCGGGTGTCTATTAACGCCCAGCGATTCGCCTTCGTGTAGGGATTATCCAGGTCGCCAATTGCTATGGATCCACCCCTTCAGCGCCATATCACTAATGCTAGGCCCTACATTCCCAAGGCCGGGCATGAGTGGCTACGCAGGGGCCGGATTTTCATGTATGAATTATCCCTTCCTCTCGTCTAATTGCAATGATTCGACCTTTTGCTAGTCTATAAGAAATATGGAGCCACGTCCTTTGCGTCTGTCACACTTTCAGCAGCTTGGCAGCACTTTTGGCTCGGGGATGCCGAGGCCATAAGGATTGTATCCTCCGACAGACACACCTTCCAAAAGGACGTCGTTCAGTATGCGATCATCGAAATTTTTGGAAAAAATGTTGTAAGCTCGGAAGGATCAGACTGGAAGCGCCATCGTTCGGTCGCCATGTCAGCCTTCAACGAGGCAAGTTGTCTTACAGTGCTTGATTCGTTTCGTTTGTTTAATTTCAGTATTCTCAAGGCAAATGTTGCATTGGTCTGGGCAGAAACGATGCGTGTTGTGAATGAATGGTTTGAACAGCTCGATGCCGCAGGTTCTGTTATTTCCATGGATGCCTTGCAACCTTTGACGCAGGTAAGAAAGCAATCCAAGCATCAGTCATCCCAGGTTCAAATCAAATTCAGGTAACACTCATGGTCATTGTTTCCGCAGGTTTTGGTAAAAGGCTCTTCTTGACTGCCGATTCGTCGGCAGAGTTACCTCCTGGCTGCAAATTTACTTTTCAATCTGCGGTCGTGAACGCAGTCAACAATGTTGTCTTCAGAGCCATCGTCCCAAAATGGTTTTACCAGTTCTCGCGGCTGATCAAAGTACCCTATCTTTCCTCCCGCGCACTGACAGCGCAGCTTGCTTTTGAAGATTTACGAATCCACATGCATGATCTGGTTGCTTCTGCTCGTGCTGAAATCATGTCCGGTAAACGCCCAGGTGCTACGGGCGCAGCACTGTTGTGGAATCTCGTAGAGGCTAACATGAACCAGGACGGAGACTCGAAGAAGCTCTCTGAGGATGAACTTCTATCCAATATATTTGTGAGCATGCAATCTGTGATAACTCTATTGCTCAAACATCCCTCTACATTAGACTTTTCTTCTTGCTGGACACGGTCAGTTGATGTCTGAGATGCTTGTACCACTCGGAAGCTGATGTCTTGTCGCAGAGACCTCTGCTCATACACTCTCGTTTGCATTCGTCTTGTTGGCCATTTTCCCGGACTGTCAGCAGAAACTATATGAAGAGGTTACCCGAGTGTGGCCAGCAGATGTGCCTGTTACACAACTTACCACAGTGAGCCTTAATCCCACTAGTATGAACAAACTGACAACCGAGATACAAACAGAACCATAAAGACCACATGGAGAAGCTTGTCAGATCCCTTCATTGTTATTGCAGAAACCCCTTTACTAACATTCGCCTGATCTAGGAATATACGTTGGCATGCATACGCGAAACACTTCGCTTCTTCCCTTCTGTAATTCGCATGCCAAAGGTTGTGCGTAAAGACACTGTGCTCCCGGGAACTTATTTCACCCCTGGATCGGAGGACAAACCGTCCGTTGAAACTGGCAAGTTCTCGATGGCTATTCCGGAGGGGAGCATCGTTTGCATGGATGTAGGGGCAATGCATAGGAACAGTGAGCCATACTCTTCTCAGACGATACTTTCAGCGCTGATCCTCGCTTTGTAGCTCTCTACTGGGGAGAAGATGCTGAAGAGTTCCGGCCCGAACGCTTCATTGATACCGAATCCTACCAGTGGCCGAGAAACGCATGTAAGCATTGCAGCTTCCGTCCATAACCGGCATGTACTTACGTTTATCATCCAGACATGCCATTCTCAGGAGGTCCGAGATCATGTATGGGTCAACGATTTGCGACGGCAGAAATAACCGGTATCCTTGCGAGCGTCGTGCGTCGATACCGGATACTAGTTCCGGACGACCTTGCGATGAAACCCTTGGAGGAACAGAAAAAGTCATTGCTAGCATGGACGACCGGCATCACGTTGACACCATTGAACGCTCGCGTTAAGTTGTCCCGGCGATTCTAGACTTGGAATAAATATGTCATTTTATCTTGCTTTTGTTTGTACACTTCCTGCTCGAGTATTTATTATACATGTATCCCAAGGAATACTTTGGTTGGAAGCATCTAAAGACGACCTCCAACTGTTTCCGATTCTGAATTCGACTTGACCCAAACCAATCAATCAAAGTACCGTCAATCCTCCTTGCTTGGAAGGAAGGACCCTTCGAGTTCGCCGATTGCGCGACTTCGAATTAGACGCGATTGTTCTTCCGTGAGCAAAATGATGTCACGTTTCAAAAGCTTGAATGGGCCACCCTTTGCGAATCCGCGCTTGCGAGCTTCCGCTTCGTCGTCTACTTGCTCCAATTCCTAGGCGACAATAATAACTAACTGAGACAAAAGCACTTCAAGAAAGATGACACCTACCACGACCAGCGACTTCTTCGCTCCGAATACAGAGTCACTCGCCATGTATTTACAACCATCTGGATAGAACGCTGTGATGAGTTTGTGGTATCCAGGAGCATCCACCATCACGTGTAAGTGGTTCGGACGCATGTTATGACGGCCTTGAGAAACCAACAACTCGCCAACGGGACCCTTTGATTGAGTGTCAGGATAATGATTGATCGGGAAAAGCAGATATACTCACGTCGCCCGGGATGGGGTAAGCGACGGGAACGATGGCACGATACCCGAATTTACCGTCTTCTCCGGTACGCAATCGCCCACGACAGTCGGGCCGAGTTCTGTCGGCATATTGAGTGTCGTAAAATCCTGTTGAATACTGAGCGTGCACTCGCAAGTCTGAAGAAGACTGGTAGTACCATTGTGGTCTGTTTCCCATGTTTCGATGACGGCGTTCACAATAGGTTCTCCATCTGTTGTCAACACCCGGCCCTCGACGTACATCCGCTCTCCTTCATCTTGTGATGTAATCGATCCACCGTGCTCAACTGGGGGTGTGGTAAAGATCCGGTCGCGAACAGTGTACGCAGGGACTTACTGTCCTCGGCATCATCCGTGAAGAAAGGACCGAAGACACTGTTCTCTGTCGCACCCCCCTCGACGGGGTTGTTGAGAGCATCGACCACTGCGGAAACCCCTAAGACGTCCGACAAAAGGATCATCTCTTGTCGCAAAGGTGTACATTTCTGGCCTGTTCGAGTGAGGAACTGAATGGCAGTCATCCACTCGTCCGTGGAAAGGCTGTGTCAACGGTTAGGCGCTGGTGCACGGATCTGAAGAAGAAGAACGGACCTGGTTTCCTTGATAAACGCATGGAGGTGCTGAACGAGACGTTGGTATATGAATCTGTGACGACTGTGCTGCAGTGAGTAGGGGCGTAGGATGAGGTGTAGGATGGCTTACGGATCGGGCGTCTGGCTGATGAGGAGCAACAGGTTGGCAGTTATGATATCAGGGCTATCGGGGAGCTGGTAATCGGATCAAGGTAAGTGATCCGGATGGTGGACGGACAGCACGAACCGGAAGAGGAAGGGTGGGAGGAGATAATCCGTTAGAGACAGCTGCATGGACGTTCTCTCGAGTTTGACTGAAATCGCTCATAGTGATCGTGAGTGAAGTGAAATTTGACTAGAACGTCGGTTTTATATGATCGGGCCGGTCCAGCGGGTTATTGTTGGTCCAGCGGATGTAATCCACGCGGTAACACTCGCTGCTCGTCGCTTATCTGGACTTGTGAGTGCGCACAATCAGCGGTCGCATTTCGCTCAAACGACGATGCGGTGCTATATTACCGCAACGGTGACGAAGACTCCCACCGCTGGTATTCTGCAGTTATACTTGATCCGCGCCACTCTAGCCATGTGCACGTGAGCACTGTGATCTCGGATCATGAGGAGGGGGCGTTATCACGTTATCAACGACCCGTGCAAACGCAAACCAGTCCAATGCTAACCACTCAAGGGCAACGTTCAGATCAGCGGACGAATCTAAAATCTTAATTTTGCGGACGCGACGCGTCTGTATATCGTTGTTTGCACAACTTGTCTATGGTACACCAAACCTACCTTTGCGTCTCTTCCACGTAATGGGCATTTCAGGTTTACTTCCACTCCTCAAGTCAATCCAGGCCAATAGACATTTGTCTGACTTTGAGGGTCAGACTCTCGCGGTCGACGCGTACGTTTGGCTACATCGTGGTATCTATGCTTGTGCCACCGAGCTTGCCACAGGAAGGAAGACTAACAAGTGGGTTTTTCAGTCTTCCGTCCCTTCCGCATGACCGACATGCTGTATTCAGGTATGCCGACTATGTCATGCATCGCGTGCGACTCCTGCGCCACCACAAGATACGGCCTTACCTGGTATTTGACGGCGGACCACTTCCTGCCAAGCAAAAAACAGAAAGCGATAGAAAACAGCGCAGAGAGGACAACCTTGCCAAAGCGAATGCACTTGCCGCACAGGGTAAACACAAGCTGGCACGGGAGTTTTATGTCAGGTGTGTCGACGTAACTCCACAAATGGCCTACCAACTCATCAAGGTATATCACATTGTTTTAGTTCGGTCGTCCGCTCACCGCTTCTAAACAGGTCCTCCGGGCAGAAGGAATTGATTACATAGTTGCGCCATATGAAGCTGACGCCCAGATGGCTTACTTGGAACGTATTGGAATCGTTGACGGCATCATCACGGAGGACTCCGACCTGCTCGTCTTTGGTTGTCGCAGAGTACTCTTCAAACTTGATGCAGTTTCAAGCACCATCACGTACATATCCAGGGACGACTTCGGTTCCGTAACAGCCGCCGATGCAGGTATATCATTACTGGGATGGACGGATTCTCAGTTTCGCGCCATGGCAATCCTCAGCGGATGTGATTATCTCCCTAGCATACCTGGTATTGGGCTCAAGACTGCCTGGTCGTTGCTCAGAAAACATCGCACTGTTGACCAGCTCGTGAGAGCGCTGAGGCTAGAAGGGAAAAAGCCCGTGCCAAAAGGGTACCTTGAGGCATTTTTGTTGGCTGAGAAGGTATTTTTGCACCAACGGGTTTATTGCCCGCTCGATCAGAAAGTCGTATGCCTAACGGAGATAGCCGCGGGTGTTGTTATGGATGACGAAACAGAGGCATATATCGGGAGGTGGCGATATATCTCTTTTTCTTCCGCGTTCGTTACTTAACGACAATGCTTCCAGCAACCTGGAACCTTTTTTAGCGAGAAAGGTTGCAAATGGAGACTTCAATCCGATCACCCTTTTACCAGTAGAGGATATCAACCCAGGCTTTGTGCCTCACGTGTCCAAGTCACTTCCGCTTCATTTTGATAATCTCCATCGTGCAAATGCCGACAAGGGGAAGGGAAAAGCTAAAGTAGGTCATGGCACTGTCGGCCTTATGCAATTTTTTTGTAAGAAGCCCGTTGAATTCTTGATGTTGGTCTGCCACTCACCACAAATTAGCTCCTAAGACCAGCTCAGGACTTTCCCGTAGCAATTCGGTTCCCACAAGGAAAACGGGGAAGAACAGCGGCAAAAGAACACTCTGTGACGTTTTAGATGACGACTTGGTTGCAAAACGGATCAAAACCGGATGCGCTGATACCGATATGGTGCAGCGATCGCGCTCGAATCGACCCTGTTCCGTAAGGCAGGAACTCGCGCCTTCCATCCCTGATGAGGCTCGAGCGCGTAATCGGAACGACCCTGCAACACACGACAAGGAAAATGTGGATCCTTGTCACATCATCGAATGTGATCTCGAGGAGCCACTTGACATCGTTCATCAAGAGGACGGATACATGTCTCCGCCTCCTTCGTATTTCCGATTATCCACCCCCGACCTTTCTTCTCCTGTCGGGCATTCATTTAGGGCAACAGAACGGGAGCATGAGAATATAGATGATTTCGATGCTGACATCGTTTCAAGTCCTCTCGCGATCAAACGGGGTTCTCCCTGGTTTCATATGCGCAGCGGGTCGTCCCAGGAGCGTGGAGAATCAGTAAATATTCTCGTTCGTGGAACACCTCCGCCGGCCGAAACAGATATTGGTGGACCAGACCTAAAGAACATGCTTGGCATATGCTCAGCGGACGAAGTCAAAGAACTTGACGTGGATGAGACTTCGAATCCCAAGGGTCGCTCTCACCCGGGCTCCAGGACTGCCTCAACTGACGCAGCAATATCAGAGGATCTTGCCTCGGATTCATGTGTACGTGAAACGCAGGCGCATACCGTAGTAAATGGATGGTGGAAGAAGTGGGCCATGAAAGCGCAGCCTCACGCGGCGCACGTGAGCAACCTCATGGGTTTTTTTGTTCGTCACTGACCTTTTCCTTCGCTAGAAATTACCTACGCTTAGACGTCTTGAGACCACTGTGACCCCGGAAGGTAGACAATCGGGGCAACGGTCTCGGCCGTGGTCTGCGCCACCCAACGCTACGATGCCTCACGTCTTTCACGCGACGAGAAAAACGCTTGACTTTTCCGGGAAGCCTTGGAAGCCGAACGAGAGACACGTGGGGTAAGGACTGCTTCCGAAAGGGACGCTTCATGAGCATACTTAGTTAGGTGGGTCTGCACAGTTCAGGTAAGCATTACGCGACCAATGAAAGACTGAGTCAGAGCGTAAATTGGTGCCGTTTCACAGGATTTATATGTTAATTTTTGGGTTACGCACCACGGATGATATACAGCCCTTTCATGCCCGAACATCGTGCGCGGAAAATGGCCAAGGATTAGTAAAAGCAGGGAAAGGGCGTAATGTTGGGTCATTTGTACTGGAACAACAGAGATAATAAATGCTGTACTATTGAACGAGTTCCCAGTTGATCGGGGTGGGAACACCAACGATCGTGAATTGCTGTTATATGGAGTGATTGAGTGTACATACGTGTGCTTGTTTTTATTCTTTTTTTTGGACCAAGAGGGTCGCCACGCTGAACTCGCGGAGTTGAAATTCCGAGGGTTCTAACCACAGAGGTCTCACTGAGGCTCAGTAGAGTGAGCAGGAGGTTGGGTTTCCCTCAAACCGCATCACGAAGATCTCGGGTGGGCGACGCCCAATCGAGTGGTAATAATACAGGTCAATGAGTTTTTTTCTCGTTCTGATTGCGAATCTCGACCAGGCAGGATCGTGGATGTGTACCAGCATGTGAACGCTGCACAACTTACTCGGAACTTGGAGAGAGATGTGTCAGTCGTCAAGGGGCTGTCATAAACGACCGCCACGCACAGTCTGACAGCCATTTTTCCATTTGCGTTTCATACTAAGCCTAAGTTAATTATGCAGCATGTGTCGATTTAGGAATACGGTACTGCCCAAACGGGGGACCTGTTTGCTGTGTGCACTTCTGCAAGAGCCGCCCTCAATACCATCATCCTCCCGGCTCGCACAGTGGACTCCTCATGTCCTCTCATTACCACCCTGCTGCGAGCATTCGCTCCTCCTTTTATCTCTCCCATCCGGGGGGGCTCATCAGCCTCGACATATCCCCCAGCTCTTCCATCCTCACTAACTCTTCTCGCTAACTCGATACAGCCATTTTCCACGCTCGGGATCAGGGCGGCCTCTGTCATATTCCAGTACGTCTCGAGCTCGCTTCGACTGCACTCTGTGACCACAGGATGATCTCCTTCCAGCCTCCCTGCTCATCCCTCCATGGCCCACTCGTCCGGTAACACCTACTTTTCTAGCCGTTCTCCCCACATCGGTCACCTTAGACACCCCTCCAACTCGGACGAACAAAATATTATTTCCCATCCACTGGCACCTCTCCCCTGCGAACCTCTCTCTCGCCCATATCACTCCCACTCACCCAGCGATAACACACAAAATATCAGCGTTCAGTTCAGGCACTCCTGTACCGGTCAGGATTCCAGTCAACTGGACTCTGATATTTTGCAGCCACGTCTCCATGTCGACGGCGGAAGCCCATCCATGGCTGTCCCCACCATCGCCTATCCAGAGTCTTCCCAGCGCACCACGTCACACGCCTCATTCCCCTACGTTAGCGATGTGTCCAGATTCACTGGCTACTCCCCTTCCGACCTTGCAAACCTCGACATCATGGATGCACCTCTCCACGGGCCGCAGCCATTTAGGCGGTCCTCTTGGGTAGGTGGCGGGCCCCTCCCCTTCGAAGCCGCTGACAAATGCTGTAGCCCTCGCATCCGCAGGTGGGTGGTTCCCCGTGGACACATTCCTCCCCAAGAATACCTAGGTCCCCCGCAAGCGAACCACCCGAAAGCACGTCTGACGAGTCGTATCAAGACTCTGACCTGGAGGAGGCAACCCATATGTCCCCGATGATGAATCAATTTCAGATCCACTCATCGCAGAATGTCGACCTCGCCGCACGCCACATTAACCGGACCCAGTCCCTCCAGCCATCCATCATGACCTTTCAGCTTCCAGACACGATGCTCGTCGACGACCCCGAGAACAGACACGTAACGCACAGTTCGCTGGATACGAGCATCGTGGCGAGCGATCAATCAGATGCAGCCCACCTGTCTCCTTTCTCCCTTCCGGCATTGTCCCCCGTTTCTTTCGGAAGCGCAATGCTGCAGGGTCCTGGAACGAGGCTTCAGCATGAAAGCAACAGGGAAATAAAAATAAATCACCTACGCACCCCACCGTCCTCTTTCGATGACACCCCATTTTCGTTGCACAGCCTTGCGAACTCTCGTTCCGGTGACCATAGGCCCACCGGCGCGAAGCAGCAGAAGAAGTCGAAAATGCACCGGTGCGAGCAATGCGGGAAGCAGTTCCCTCGGCCGAGCGGCTTGGCTACGCACAAGAACATCCACTCGGGTGCTAGGCGTATGTCTCTCGCGCGTCGTCGCCGAGTATCTTGCTGAGCACTCATTCGATTAGCCTATAAATGCACTGTGAAAGACTGTCAGAAAAGCTTTGCTGTCAGGTCGAATGCGAAGCGACACCTACGTACACATGGGCTGCATCCATCGTCGCCCAGTATCCTTCCCATGTCCAGTTCTGCGGTTGAGTTCGAAGAACCGGTGGTGATGCACGTCCACGATGTGGGAAGACAGCCAGCACATTATCGATGGATTGCCCAGATCCAGGCACCTCACCAAAGCGAGTGGCCTGCCCGAGAGTCGTCATCAACAATAGTTGGTAGCTCGGCCACCGCCCTCACGTTCCAAGAAAGCATGTCCTCAACAACGTCCACTACCCTGTCGACTGGTTCTGACAATGAATGCGACCAAGTTGTGACTTGGCAACGTAGCCGTCATCCGCCAGTACCGGAGAGATTATAACAGAAGCACCGATGGGTTTTCCAGAGATTACCCGAATTACGGGGAACATTCTGGATGAAGCCAGCGGTCAACCTTTAAGAAGACCCTAAGTATTCCGTGAAATAGTTCAATGACTCCCACGTTTCGTACTGACACAATTTCTTGGACCCTATTCCAATCTATACGAATACGAATATGATACGGCTCGGTACAATCATTAGATTCATGACATCGCTCTGCATTTATTTAATGAGCTAGTTTGTGTATCATGTTTGCTTTGGTCCGTACAGCACGCGATTCACAATTCCGATGGGTATATCATACAACTCTGGGACGATGGTTGGGTCGGCATGTTTGAGGTACGGATTAGGCACGAAAAGACCAGGAAGATGACCCTTGGTGTCTGAGACATGAGCACACCAATTTACCGCGATTAGGACATATTGCGCATACCCATGAGTGTGTTAACGTCATCAAATGACGGAGTAAACGTGATCGCGAGCGAGAAGTAAACAAAATATGTGAGAAGGACCAAAATAACAGAGTATGCGGGGAGCAACAACGTCCATTCACTGTCAAGTTATGAGTGATATTTTTTTCCTCCTTCAAACGAGTTTCGTACCGACTTGGGTACCACTTTACGCCTAGCCAAACAATATACTCGCCCGGCAGGATGGCCCACAGAACATAAACGACAAACAAAACGGAAGTCGACGACCAAGCAACGAATCCGTAAAATTCGGGAGCCCGACTGCGTGGGGGTTCTGCGGATGTTCGTGCTACGGGCGACGTTGGCTCCGTCCGTCGCATCTGTTACTGTCGATGTGAGCCTTTTGAACGCGTTCAGCGCAACCTCCGTGATGGTCGTGGAGCAAGAGCGACTCAGCGGCGGCGTTAATCATTCGCTGAGCTAGTCGGGATTGGCGCCGCATAGCACGTCTCTTCTCACAGTGTTTCGCTCATCCACCACAATAATACCTCAAACAATGTCGATCACGACGCTTCAGTCCACCAAGAAAGCCCTTCGCAAGTCGGTGACGAACACCCTTCGCGGTCTCACGCAGTCGGAATTGCAATCTCAGTGTAAAAATTATCCCCGGGACTATCGGTCTATTTGACTGACAAATCGATGCACTGAATAGCAGAGGCCATCCTGACCAAGGTCGTCGCACTTCCGGCTTTCAAACGTTCCAAGACGATTAGCTGCTACCTGAGCATGCCCACCGCAGAAGTGCAGACGGCGGAATTGATATCTAATATTCTGACAGACGACGGTGCGCCGGCCTCTTTCCCACGTCTTTATGTCAACCTGGGGTATATGTAGCCAAACGCAGGTAAAAAACTATTTGTGCCAAGCCTCGCATCCAAAGATGGGCAAATGGACTTCGTAAGGCTGCATAATGCCGATGACCTCCAGACTCTCCCTCTTGGCTTGTGGAGCATCCCTGAGCCAACGGCAGAATGGGGAAACGAGAAACGACAGAGCGGTATGGGTCTTTATTGACGGTGCCTAGACTGAGGAAGGACAACTCGACCTCGCCTCTTTGTTTCTAGTATTCGATGCTTCCTGTGAAGACCTCGACCTGATCATCATGCCAGGTCAGTGCTACAGCCTCGTCGTCCACGAGGCCACTCTCGGCTACTAGAATACAATCCGGCCCTTACCCCACCCGTTGGCAGGTATCGCGTTTGATTCATCTCTGTCACGTTTGGGCCACGGTAAAGGATATTACGACCGTTTCATCTCTTCCTACATTGCCGACGGCAAGCGTCCGCGACCTGTTTTAGGTAGCTAATCATACCTCCTCCTAGTGTCATGCTCACGCGGACGTTAGTTGCGTTGTCTCTCCAGCAGCAATTGTTGGAGGCAGGTCAAGTCCCAATGACAGACCACGACTGGAAGGTAGATATGATCGTAACACGCAAAGACATCATTGCCGGCGAAGGCCATGCGATCGTATAGCGTTTGTCCAATGAAGGGGGTTAATAGATTCAACCATTCCATGTCCGCTATGAACTTTCCTGGATTTTTTTTTCATCCATCAGTTGGTAAGCGCCTCACGGTAATTGTACTCACCAACGTATAATTCACATCCGATACGTTATCTGGACGATGACCTGTTGGAGAGGAGAGAAGGCGTATCGCTCTGGAATGGAATGAGTGCACTGTGATTGAACTGAGGTGGAATCACATTACCCTTCCACTCTTGAGTGTGGTATGATCACGAGACGATATGATCGTCCAGAAGGCAGGTAGTCGGACGCTAAAAGTTGGGGTTGCTTCAACCCGTAGTTTGCATTAATTAATCAAAATATGAGAACCTAGTTGAGGCATCATTACAGCCTTGGCTCCACTGTCGAAAGTAGCTGCTGAACCATCCGCATTGAGCATCTTAGTTGCCATCTGCGAAGTCACGACAGTCTGCTCAACACGTAAGTGTCCTCCTTGACGGGTAAATTACGCTCACTTGCAGTCAAGTTCCGGGATACGCATGCTTGAAGAAGAGTTTGTCGAATAGTATTCATTAAGGCCGTCTTCCTAGACAGAGGGAGATTTGGGTGTGATTGAAAAGGGAAAGAAATGGCATTCAAAACAAGCAGGCCAGTCTTCTATCACTAAGTGTAAGACGCGGTCATCAATTTGTAATACCCACCGTCGGAAGAAGTTCCGCAAGAAGGTTGTGCATAAATACGAGGAGGTCAGGTAATGTGTGCAGCCGAGTATAACGTATTAGCTTGTGGGCGTAGTCGGAGGTCGTATCTGTGGGAAGATGATGACTCGGTCTGGTATCAAACGAAGGCATGGATTACCTGTGAGCACCCCGGAAATGGCTGCTGGGCTGGTCATTCCCTGCATGTCTAGTATGCAAGGATTCAGCGTTCTGGGGTGGATGTTGTCATCGAAAGCCTCACCAACGAATATGACACCCTCATCAGCTTCCGCAAATATTCGCACGAAATCTAGCGCCAAAGCTTCCTTGCAACTGCCCGGAGGACCGGATATTTCCAATATGTGGCCACGAGGTAATCCACCTCCGAGGATCGAGTTCACAGCAATATTGCTGGACCTCAAAAGGGTCGTGCGAGACAACGAGGCTACCGACTGGCTCAAGGGTAATCCCCTCGGTGCTTGCGTTGCACTGATCAACGTTTTGCATTCCGCGATGTCGATTCCGAGCTCTTTGTAATGTTACCATCACGGAAATATAGACTCAGTCGAGATAGGCCTCGTGTGTCCTTACCTTTGGATAGAGTTTCTGCCGATGCACCCGAGAGTTCGTCAATTGTTTCGTAGCCAGCACGTCTCAGAGCCACTTGCGTAGATGGAGGAAGAGAGGAAGAGTAGAAAATGCTCCTGGACATGGCTTCCTCGCGTGTTATGAAACTGCTGCGCGCTTGACTTGGCTGAGGGTGCAGAATAATATCATGATCAGCGCTTACTAAGCAATAACATGTTATTGAATTGAAAGTCAATTGCATGTGACCTCGACGCGCCACATAAATTAAGCGAGACTGCGTCGGCAAGTTCCCGCGTGCTCTTTGCTCTCGTCTGCTCCTTCCCGCCGTGGCATCGACCCCGCTCAGTGTCTTCAACACAAAATCTTGTTTTTTTCTTCACTCACTGTCTTTCCTTCTATTCGATTGGTTGGAAATGAATCGCGAATCCCTCCCCCAGGTCCTTGACAAGGCAACGTACACTGGTGAGCGTCAATTGTTTGGCCTATATTTGAATGATGTATGAATAGCGGGACAGACAATTCATGGATGTACAGTAAGAAGATGTGATAGCCGACGTCGTGCAGTGAGCTGACTGAAATCCAACCGCAAGGCCAGGTCAGACGACCCCAAGATCATCCCAATGAACTGATAACCAATCTTACAGCCCCTGAGAGGAACAAGGGAGTAAACTCCAACCTCAATTTTGATGTATCTTACCTTTTTTGTTTCCTCAGGGGTTCGCAGGAAGGAGGTCTTGGTCGAAGGGTTGACAACCAAAAGTAAGCGAATGTTGGTGGTTTGCAACATCTTATGACTCACATGTGCGTTTTGCAGTGTTTTACATTCTTCACCATCCACATTGAACGCTCGCAGGTTTCCTGCATCGAACGGAGACTTGCGTCGGAATCTCTACGTACTTGGTTTACCATTGGACTTTACAAAGTGAGACCCACAGCCAGCACTAAATTTAAATTCCAACTCTTTCTTCGCCTTTAGGTCCGATTTTGTCAAGGTCTTTGAATCGTACGGAACCGTGTCACACGCTGTGATTCTCGCCACCTTGGATAGTGCTTCTCGTCGACGCGGCTTTGTTGTAATGCCTAGTCATCAAGAAGCCAAGGCAGCGATGGATGCATTGTCGCGCACACAGATCAAGTACTAGCCCATGTTGTTCCTCGTTGAGATTTTCCTTAATGCTTCCTCAGGGGACATGTACTTGATATCTCTTGGGCGGTGGTCCAACGATCCCAAGGTCGCGTATTTCCATATAATTTTGCACTGCTTAACTGATTTTTAGCAGGTTTTTTGGATGGAGCGGATCGCACCATGATGCTCGCCATCTCCACGCCTTCCATTTCTGAACACAGCGAGTCGCCGTATTGTGCCCCTAGCAGATCTGGGGACCAGACACATCACTGGGAACTTGCCCACGTACCGACATCAAAGCTGCTGGTGTTGAACTTGTCTACTATATTGTTCACGCAGATCTCAGATTTACACCCACTTTTTTATCCATTTGGGCCCATCAAAGAAATCAAAATCTTGGATCCCACGCCCGCCGGCACCCTAAACACAACCATCATGGCCATGGTCCAATACTTGAATGTTTCTAGCGCTCAGGAAGCGAAAGAGGCGCTACAAACTCAGTCGTACATAGGACATCCTATCAGGGCTTACTACATTTGCGACGCAGACATAGCAATACCCCCTTCATTCTACTCTGGACCACTTGCAGGTCACGAAAAATCTCCCGATATTGGCCTCAACCCATTCGCTATGCCCTTTAAATCCGGTTCCACTTCCACGAGTAGTCAAGCCTTCAATTTTCCTTTCAATAACGTGGCGGTGCCAAATGGACTACCCAGTGATGGCCCCTTTGCTCCGCAGTCCTCTCCGGTGCCTATGAGACCCTACGTCACGGATACCGCCTCTAGGTCTAGCTCTGCAACGAGTTCAACGTAAGTATTCTGTACAATCATCAGCTATATTTTTCTTGATGGTATGTAGCTACAGCTGCGATGGTCGTCCGCTCAGGCCCTCGCGCACTTACCCCTCGTCCCTCGACCGCGCCAATACCTCCTTTGCTTAGGGCCACGCAACAGTGACATCCAGATTGCGCGCGTCCCATACGACTCAAGATGCTTTCATGCTCCCCGTAACAAGTTTAGACTCGTTCCTGCCTCGCTCGTCGCATCGTAGCCCCAAGCCCAATCACGTCGACCGCTACATTACTTTTTCGTACGATAATATGGGATTTTGTATATTCTTTTGTATAAGCTGGGACTTTGCACTTGCACTTGTATAACTGCACACACATGATAGATATGCGTTGTAAATCCGAGATCAATTGTTGGACTATATTCAGGCAAGCATTGTCATTCGATCATCAAGTGTTTCCATTTCTATCTTGCTGGGGATCAATGAGGTTTCATCGCAACCCGAGCAATTTAGTGAAAGAATTCGAAATATAAGGTATAGCTATCTTTGGAATGGGAGACCTCGAAGGTTTTAATGAGCATCAATAATTGAAAGACTCGTCGGTGATTGGGATAAAAAACAAAGATACAGATGGGACCGCTTTGTGGACCACCAAAGGAACTATAATCGTCTGCTTGTATTGTTGCTGCATAGTAAAAGTCAATAGAAGAAAGCGACGCTGACTGAATCATCATGTCGAGGTAACGTGCGCCCCCAAAGCGAAGATACATTCGGGACGTCATTACATTAGAAAAGCTGAGCAAACAACGTGATAACGAGGATGGCGCCAACGAAGACACCATGCATGCTATGAATACCTGGGGGTGAGTACGCGCCGTTAATGGTTGAAGCGTTGGAGAGGGCGATGGAAGGCGTGTCCAGTGATGAGTTAGAAGCGTAAACGTATGAAGTAATTCCAGGACCGGGGGCGACGGTGTCATTGCATTCTACTGAGACGGACTGATAGAGGGCATAGAAATGGCCTAATGCCCCGTGAGCGTGAGTCGGAAAACAAGTGGGATAACGTACCAGCTGACACATAGTCAGGGTCCGACCAGTCAATCATACCTCCACTCCATTGAATAACACCTTGGGATTCGGTGGCAATGCCAGCAGGCCAGAGGCTGTGGTACGCTTTCTTAGTTTTCAGTTGAACCAAATTATATTGTGCAAGGTACCTTAGCTGGATGCGGCTAGGAGTGCTGGGGAAGTCTGTGACACCAGTAACATTGTTCACAGAGTCAGCGGCCAATATGGTCCGTGTAACGTTACCATCAATCAGGAAGGTCAGGGAATCGGGCTGCCAATCGATCTAACGGCAGAGATACTTGAGATGGTAATCTCGTACATTGGTGAAGACGCACGGTGTAATCATGCCAGTTAGCGTATGTGTCTGAAAGGCCGGTCTCGGTAACCCCGTTGGTAACTGGAGCTACAGAGTCCGTTTGTGAAACGAATATCAAGAAGGGTTGAACAAGCTTACGAATAACACCTTGCCAGAAATAATTGGTTTGACCTTCGGTGGTTTGGTTACCCGGAAACTCCCAGTCAATTTCATCTTTGATGCTGCTCATGGTAATGAATGCGGAAACGACGCCTGCCCAACGACCAGTCTTCACTAGATGTAGAAAACAATTAAAAAAGGACGAGGGAGAGGCAAGGCGAACACACTTCGAGTAGTGATTTTGCCATAATGAATGTAACGCGTGGAGGAGAGGAGACTACCACCGCCCTGTTCTGTCAGTGTGAGAGCAATCGCGGCCTCTCCATTAGACGTTGTATTGAAGACAGAACCTTGCTGTAGTACCCAGTCTGGATGACTGTAATGTGAATGTGCCTTTGGGAAAACAGTCGGACGCACCATATTTGCTGGCATTACCATTGAAGAAGGTATAGTTGGAAAGGATGTGCGAGGTATCGGAGAGAGAATACTGGAAATCAGGGCGATCATCAGGCTGAGTGTATTGAAGTCTAATCTCTTACGTTGGCATTCTGGCACACCGGACTGGGAGCGCAAGAAGAGAGAGAATGGGAACTGAGGGGATTACAACCTCCCAGGCAATACTAGGATGGATCAACGAGGAGCAAGAGCGACACGAGTCAAACTAACGTAGCCATCTCCACAGAAGCCATATTCACCTGACGAAATCAGGGGAAATAATATAAATGATATCAAAGGGGCTTACTGCAGCAGGGGAAATCTGACGAGCAAGGGTTGGTGTCGTTACTGCGGTCGTGTGGATCCGTAAACCGAATATGCTGTAATATGATGTGATAGGTACACACCAAGTTGCACCTTGAGCAGCAGATGCGATGGGTATCAACAAGGAGATGAGGGGGAGGAGGGCAAGGAGGGTGAGCATAAGTGACAGTGGTGAAAAGGAGAGTGGGTGGAAAAACAGGAAGGAAAAACAAAAAATAGAAGATGTGAATAATATATAATTTATGTAAACGATCGCTGTCGGACAACTTTGTCGGTGTGACAGGACAAGTTCCCGTATAAATACATCACAACAACGCGAGCGCGTCTGCCACCATGGCGTCGCAGAAAGCCTCCTCCGACAACATGAAACAGAAGAGTCTTATGAATTTCTTTGCAAAAAATGCAACGAAATCTTCAAAACCTCTGCGTACGGCGGGTTCGTCGTCTGACAAGGAGGGCACCACTCCTCCGACGAGTGAACCCGTCGATGTCGACATGCTATCAGACGAGCATACAGCCAAGTCCCCAGCCAGACCCAAGGTGGTAGTGAGTTTGCCGAGCTTCTGCCACAGCACACACCGTTTATTCATCTTATCTCAGACCCGTCACAAGCGCAAGATCGTTATTGTGGACTCAGATGACGGCGAGGATGAAAATATACCCAACCTCCGCAAGTCCCCTGTGTACCGAGCTTCTTCCCCAGAGTATCACGACAGGTCGTCCCCTTCTCGAGGTCAGTTTTCATTGCGTTCCCAATGTGCCTGAGACGTGTATTTTTTTCCCAGGTCGGACCAAAAAGCCACGGACAGAAGTCATCTCATCTGATGATGAGCAAAGTGACATCCCTTCGTTCGGTTCGCGGTTGTCACGGTTCACGGCCAAACACTGTACGTGCATATATGCCTCATGCACTGTACATCTGGCTTACTCCCATTCGCCAGCCCGCTCCAGCTCTTTAGCTGACGACGACGATTTCATTGTCCCTGATAACTCTGACGAAGAAGCACGTAGTCGTTCTCGATCGCGTGCTTCTTCGCGTAGCGTTACCTCCCAGTATGACGACGATGAAGAAGATGCAGATGTACCCAAACCTAAAAAACCAGCTCTCAAACGCGCTGCTCCCAAAAAGATTCTTGCTGAGAATTCTAGTGCCGGTAATGCGACATCCCTATTTTTGACTGCAGCGGAGCAGCGCACTCAGGAGAAGAAGACTGAGAAGAAAGCTTCGGAGGATCCATTTGCTTTCTTAGTGAACGTTAGAGATGTAAGCTTTCTCTACTTTTTTTGTCTTCCTCTGACACACGGCGGATTACAGAAAGATGGTGTGCGCCCAGGTGAACCTGGATATGATCCTCGCACTTTGTACATTCCCAAGAAAGCATGGTCCGAATTCACTCCGTTTGAAAAGCAGGTATGTCCTTTTCAGGACTACGCTTGCAGTATGTCACTGATCAAAACTCTTCAGTTCTGGGAGGTATGGTGTTTAACCCTCTTTCTTGTACACACCATGATGTTTATGTCGTCAGATCAAGCAGAATCATTTTGATACGGTATTCTTTTTTCTTTTTTCTGGTTCTTCAAGCAACTGAACTATTTGTCGAGGTCCTGTTCTTCCAGAAAGGGTACAGTAACTTCTCCCATGTGCTCTGAATCGAATTGCCGAACTACAATCATTTGTGTTTAGGAAATTCTTAGAGGTGTGTACGTGACATGTCGTTGTTTTTGCTCAAGTTAACGAGCTTGCAGCTGTATGAAGATGACGCGCGCATTGGTCACAGGGATTTTGATTTGAAGCTTACTCAACGAGTGAAAATGTCAATGGTGTGCAGACTCTCTGGTAGCTTCTCGTGTATTCTTCACAAGAATTCTTTAGGTTGGCGTCCCTGAGATGTCTTTTAATTTTTGGGCAGCGTAAGTTTGCTTTCCTAATGCATATATGGTCACTGAATGCAATCATGACATAGCAAATTTCTTGCAAAAGGTGAAAATAGGCACTCTTTACGAAGCAAATAACTAAGCACCGCATAGGTTACAAGGTTGGTCGAGTGGATCAATCAGAGACTGCTCTGGGTGCAGAAATGCGCGTGGCTAAGTCCAAAGGCAAATCTACCGATGACAAAGGCAAGGATAAAATCGTGCGGCGGTAAGTTTCCACTCGATAGGCTTCTAATCGATACTGACCAACGAACAGAGAGCTCAACAAAGTTTATACGAACGGCACCCTTGTCGACGAGGAACTTCTTACGGATGAACAAGCAGGTCATTGCATTTCTATTCGCGAGGACCTGGATTCCAAGAAGGGCAATAGTTTTGGCGTATGCGTCCTGGACAGCGCAACGTCACAGTTCAACTTGAGTTCCTTTGATGATGACGTTTGCTTCACAAAGTTAGAGACAACAATCAGGCAACTGAGACCGAAGGAAGTGATATTTACCAAAGTAGGGTCTACTCTCTTCTGCCCTCGTTATCGAGGATTGCTGATCGAAGTGGAAACCAAGGGCAATTTGTCCGTGGCAACAGTTCGCCTTCTGAAAGCCATTCTGCCGTCCTCGTGCCTCTGGACAAGCCTTCGTGACGTTGAGGGTTTTACGTATGAGCAGACTTTCGTGGAGATGAACAAAATGTTCTCTGGAAATGAGGATGCGTCCATGGACGAGGACGGCATGCTCAACGAAGATGTGCCTGTTGTCATCCGAGACATGGCTGGTAACCGATCCGCTATGGAGGCGCTCGGAGCAATGACATGGTATCTCCGCCAACTCAATATCGACAAAGATTTGTTGACTATGAAGAATTTCAATATCTACGATCCTATGAAAAAGGGACGCAACATGATTTTGGATGGCCAAACGCTCAGCCACGTTGAGGTAGAGATACCGTCGGTTTCATTGGGCAACGTCTCATCGGAGTGTTTAGGTATTACAAAACAACGAAGGCACAGACGAGGGGTCTCTGCATAGACTATTGAATAGGTGTATCACTCCATTCGGTGCGCCCCCGTCGCTACTTTTATTCTTCCGCTCCGATGTAATGTCTGTTTAACAGGGAAAAGACTGTTTAGAATATGGCTTTGCGTTCCATTGCGTGATGCAAAGGACATCAATGATCGGTGATTATACCTTGTCGTTTGGTTTCGCCATCCTTAATGTCTATATTTCGGCAGACTTGACGCAGTTCAGGAACTGATCAGCCACGATACATTCGAGGAGGAGTTTACTAAACTTGTGAAAGGTTTACCTGATCTTGAACGCATTGTGTCCCGTATACATGCGAAAAATTGTAAAGTGAAGGACTTTATCAAAGTGCTTTCTGTACGTGATCACTCCCGTTCTCCATATTCCCTGTGTTAACGTGAAGTTCATCCCAGGCATTTAGGAAGCTCAATGAAGGTCTTGCAAGCCTAGCAGACGACTCCGAATCTTTCGCATCCAAGACAATACTAGGTCTCCTGAGATCCGCACCGGATCTTACACCTCACTTGAAGAATATAACGTCACGGTTCAGCGTTAACAAAGGTAGAGAATATGACTTCCGAGACATCGGATTCTGATGTATTCCAGAAACGGACGAACTACTTCCTGTGGATGGAAAGGACGACGTTTATGATGGTGTGATGGCAGAAATCACGAACCTGGAGAGAGAACTTGATGGTCAGTTGAAGAAGTTTGAGAAGAGACATGGGTAAGTCCAAGACGCCGTGGCGAATCGATCCTCCTGATAAAAATTTTCAAGATGTTCTCTGTCTTGGTGGCACAGCGGAACGGGGAACAAGGTGCGTTTAGATTGTTGTATTCCTGACACAGTATTAATTCTATGTCGTAGGAAATCTATCTGGTTCAAACCAAAGCCAACGAGAAAAACATTCCTGATGACTGGGTAAAGGGCGGTGCTACTAAGGTGGGTCCCCTTTTATGCCTGCTGACCGCACTCACCTACAAATTTCCCAGGCTGTGAAACGCTGGGTCGTGCCCTCATTGCAACCGACCATCCGTGCATTGAAGGAAGCGCGTGAGAACCGCACTACTGCCATCAAAGAGTTCAGAGGACGGCTCTTTGAAGAATTTGATACTGATCGTGGAGTGTGGCTTCGAGCCGTCCGTATCCTTGCTGAGCTTGACTGCTTGTTTTCCTTAGCCAAGGCATCCATTGCAATTGGCGAGCCTTCTTGTAGGCCCGAGTTCGTAGAAGGGGATGCAGCATTTATTGAGTTCGAAGACCTAAGGCATCCGACTCTTGCAGAACTGAAAGCGAGTTTTATTCCCAATGATATTAAGCTCGGTGGAGACATAGGAAGGATCGCCTTACTGACTGGTGTGTTGATATTTATTGATTATAATCACTTGTTTCTTAGTCATCTCTCGCAGGGCCGAACATGGGGTGTGCCAATACTTGTCCTACTGCTCTATTTCGACGCATTGACTATTTCTTCCTACAGTGGCAAATCCACGGTAGGTCTGCAGGAATAGTATCCAATCAACTACTAATTTTTGCAGGCCATGAGAATGACAGCAACTGGTGTTGTAAGAACGATCTCCCTCCTACCTATTAGTGATTGAAAAACTCACCATCCACAAAGATTATGGCACAGCTGGGAATGCGTGTCCCAGCTCAATCCGCTCGGTACGAGGCATGCACGTAATCAACAGGATTGTCTCATGAGAACCAACAGGCTTTGTCCCATTGATGCAATCTTGACCCGCATGGGTGCTTACGATAACATGTTCTCAAACGCGAGTACATTCAAAGTCGAATTGGACGAATGGCAAGTTCCACATGATCCTGACGGTGGATTACTGACTAATACATACATAGTTGCAAGATTCTACGCGACGCAACTCCACGGTCGTTGGTCATCCTTGATGGTAGGATGTATTGATTTTCAATGCAACCTGCTGATCACTCTCTACAGAACTGGGCAGAGGAACGTCAACGTATGTAAGTGTATTATTCAGGCTTTTTGAGGTGTATTCAATACTCACCATTTGTAGGATGGCATGGCAATTGCTGGTGTGAGTGAACCCTGGTATAAAGTTTGGTTTGCTCATAAATTGTATTCGATAGGCTGTTCTGCATGAGCTTGCTACACACACATTACCTCTAGCATTCTTTGCTACCCATTATGGTTCACTCACAGATGACTTTGCATATCATCCGAACATCAGAAATATGTACATGTCAACAAGTCTTGACGATGAGCAGCAGAAGGTAGTTTTCCTTGTCGCTGCATCTCTTTTAACTCTGATGATCCCATAGCTCATCTTTCTTTACAAACTGGTTGACGGGGTCGCATCTTCCTCCTTCGGCACTCATGTCGCCAGTTTGGCTGGGGTTCCCTCTGAAGTTGTTTCTCGAGCGGAGATTATTTCGGAGGACTTCGCAAAACAGTTCAAAGCTCGGATTGATGGCAAGAAAAAGCAACTTGCGTCGAAACTTCCCCTCGTTGCTCAGGCTGATTTCAAATACTTGTTTGCGCTCGCGAACGGAGATGTAGAACTTCCAGATGAACCATACAAGAAACGGGAGTTACTGAAGGTGTTGAGGAAGAGTGTCAGGGCCTCTTTGTTGTAAATACTGTGCTTCTTTTTTTCCCCCTATCGTCTGCTATATCATATCACACCATACTGCCCTCGTCGCTCTGCTGACGGTTACTGTAGTTTATATACGCGTAGAGAAATTGTGTTTGTAGATATTGATATTGAGTACCCATCATAATACAGTTACATTTTAGGCAAGAGATGAGATCAAGCTGAGAAACAGTTTTCGAACAGCGCCCACGGGTGACACAATGTTTGCAGGATCTGTCCAGCCCGACATCGTTTCGCTGTTCTCTTCTACTGGCAGCGACCCATTGGGCCTGTTCTCGATGCATGTTGACGGCAGCCTGCCCTCTGATTCTTTCATTCATCTTCTAAATGACTCTACTTCGCTTCCCACACCGCCTCCACCGGCTGTTCTGATATCAACGCCGTCTGTATACCATGACGAGCATTCGGATACCAGCCAAGGACGCCAACTAAGTCAAACCGTACTCCACATCCAATCTCCGACCCTGCGGAAGACTTTCATTGAGTGCCCTCCTTCGGCTCCGTCATCCTCTGCCAGTGGTAGTTATATTGGGCTTGGACTAAAGCATACTTGGCTGCACATTCAAGTTCGTAACTTGGCAAGGGATTGGTCGTTCGAGGTCGGCATAGTCGATAAGATGGGTAGACAGGGAATCGTTCGATGTTCCACTTTTCAGGTGCACTTTTGATCGCTTCCGTATCCCCATCCCCATCGCAATTGGTTTTTTTTTTGCATTGCGATCGCTCATGTAAAATGATTATTTCAGAAATCTCCGAAGCTCATTCGTAATCACAACGTATTCCCGCTGCTTCACCTCCCCCTCGCATTTCCACCGCTTTCATCGAAACCTCTGACCGCATGGTCAACCATCGCAGTTAACCTTCCGCAATTCGTCTCTCAGTTTGCTTCTCTGGCTCGTGTCCAATCGCCCAGCGAATTGATTGACTCCCATTACCCAGCGGAGAGAATAGGGTTGCCTAACCAGGTACCCTTGCCTTCTGGGATGTATTCTCATCTCGCTTCCATAAGGATCTATGCTACCTGTCGTTTACGAAGGATCTGGTTGAGCGAATCCGCCCATATCACGAGAGCCCCTTGGGAATTCGAGCTCTACGGAGATTAACTGTTGTTTTTGACTTGCCGTTGCTTGTTGACGAGATGTTAGATACCCGCTTTCGCGGCGGAAGCCGTACTCGAAGGGCTTGTTTGCAAAGCATAGTCGGAAATTTCCAGACCTTCTCGTTCTTTCGTTCTTCTCTTTGACTGGGGCTGCCAGCGCCGATCTAACTCTGGTGGGCTGAAGGGGGGCCATAGATGGTTCCATGATTTGACGGTCAGGAGGGGTCCGTATCCGATGCATCAAGCTTCCTCTGGGAACCGAGTACTAAAGGCGGTGAATATATTGATTGATAGGAGGAACGTGTATGAGGTACGCCACCATTCTCCATGGTTAACGGCGGCGCTATCTTGACAATGATGGACAATATGTGACACAATGCAACTTGTTCTTATTTTCCCCTTGTTCCCGTTCGATCGATCGCCCGACGCGCCACCGTTCCGGATATTCTTCATCACGTCCTGCACCATGGTAGGTTGCTTTCTCCGATGTGTGCGTCTATTCGTTCACCGGAGTCCTTTATTTTTGAATACTTTCTTCTGCTCTCTCCGGGTTACCAGGGGTAAGCATATTATCGAACTACGAAGCTTTGTCGACCCTATCGTGCCTTCTGGTATTCTGAGCGCCATTCTTTGGGGAATGATGGCAATCTCAGATAAGCGGAGAAGCATGCCACGAACCGCCCACGGAATTCGGTGCGCCTGGGCTCAATACAAGCCCAGCCACATCCACCCCGGAGGGAACACGTATATGATGAAACCATCAGATCTTCGCGGCTTCGCAAAGGTCTTTTTGAAAAAAATTGGCATCCTCATTTCCGGAATTGTAAGAACAGATGCGAGCATTCACTGTGCTGACATACCGAATATCCTCTGTGTCATAATAAGGGGGAATGCACGGACCACGTTCCCGTTTCCTACGAATCCTACCCAGCGGGGCGGAACCGGTCCCGCTCGCCAACAAGGTTCACTCTTTCAGGACAAAGTGTAGCCAGTTCAACTTGACACAGGAACGCCTCGGTATATCGGATTTCGAGTTCTACGGATATGAAGTTCCCAATTTTATGCATATGCATCGCACGATTGCACCGAGACACAGCATATATCATCCTGTGCCACCATAATGGTGAGCGCATTTGAATCCTCTTGATCGATGCAGTCTCCCCGATGGACAGGTTATTTCCGCGGATGGATTCGTGAACTGCGGAAGGGTGGCTCCCGTGTTTCCTTCGGCCGACGGATCTGGTACCATTAGCTCTTTGTGAGCAGAATTGTTACGTGGATGCCACGGAGGGCTCATGTGGCCGAGCATACGTGAAGGTTGCATAACATTGAGATGATGTCACAGTCAGTCTAGGTGGGCAGGAGCCTTGTCTTAGTCGTCTAGATTGAACGAGATGTCACGCATTTTCCAAGTATCGGTTAGCGGCCCACAAGAACGATGAAGAAATTTGCATTCTGGGGACAACATGGTTATCTAGCTTTGCAGGGATAGATAGCCGCCGCCACCGGTCGGACGAGCACGCCACGTACGTCGAAGCTCAGGTCCAAGATGACACCTTCCAGTATTCGCGCATGGAACAAATTACGAAGCCGCTGTCTGTGAAATGAGCCGTAAATGATGATGTGTTCATCGTCGACACCCCTCAGCGGAAAATAAATGGACTATCGGAGGTGGGAATGTGGCCTAAGTGAACCATCACGGGCATCAATACTGGGAGAGATGAGATCTTTGCCACATGTCATGGTTCATGAGACGCTGATATTAAACGAACCTGACCGATTTCATAGGAACCTTGGTTTGTTCGGCTCAATGCTCAGACCAGTAGACGCCATGATCAAAAACGATAGTTTGGATGCTACATCATCGATGATCTTGTATTCCAGAACGCACTTGTAACGTCAAGCATCACTGATCGATCGAAGGGTAAGTGGGCGGACATTGACCCCTCAATTCCGAACCGGAGCGAGTCAGGAGCAGCATTTCCAGCAGTTGGGGCCCTTGTACCACTTGGTCGGAAAATAAGATGCCACAGAAGTGCAGGAATAGAGCAGGATTACATTGTAAGAGATCAGCGCAACCCATGTATGTGACTTTCACTGACCCAGGCCCTTCAAGTTTGCCGTTTCATAGTCCATGGAGCGTCATTTATCGGAGATTGAAATTCACCATTGTAGACTGACCGGAAATTGCCGCATAAACCTGCCTTCTCAGTTCTGTAGTGCTCGTTCGTAAGTTGGGTCAAGGCTTAGTGGCCTGCGGATCTGCGTTTTTTACAATTAGTTGTGCCAATGGCCTTTGCCTGGGTCCTCAAAGGGGATAGTATACAGTCGAGCCCGTTCGGGCCAGCCAGAATTCGCAACCGACCAAGAGTGTCTTTTAACGTCTCTGCAGATCCTTCAGAATTTACTCACGGCAAACCCTAACCCCATATAGTAACACTTTTTACGAAATTTAAGAGTGTCAGGCTGGGAGGATGTTTGGACGTACCCTTAGTATGATTTCCTTTCTCCTTGCCTTGCAAGACATTACAAACGAGAAAAAAGAACAAGAACAAGAAATTCGGGATTCAATGCAGTCTGCATAGCCGTAATACTAGCTTTCTCGGACTGTGGCTGAGTTCGCGGGGGTTTAAATATGGTTGCCTTTTTCCAGTTTGACAGGTCCAGTACGGTCAATTGAGAATTGCGTTGACTCTCAAGGTGAATATGCTAACAATCTTCACTTCAGGAATATAATTTCCGATCTGTCACCTTTTCTTATCGTTCTCGATCGAGAGGACCAGATAGGTTTCTAATTGCCAGTATGAGAAGCGCGTCAGTCGACCACCCCACTTTCAAAGGGGAACACGTTACTCCCGGATCGTCTATCCGCACTCGTGCTTGCTGAGCTGATTGGATCGAGGGTCATCTTCTAGCCAAAATTCTACGGTTACTAATGTGATTCATTTTTCTCCCTGACTCTAGTTTGCGGCGCTTGATGCAGGGTGCACCCACTGCCCTAGCTTCTAGTGGCTACCTCTGTGATCCAGCCCCCATCCCTGATCATCGCAACCCATTATTCAGAGGATAGCTAGCATTCTTGGTAATCTCAAAGCAAACCTCGAAAAGAACAGACTACATTACTGGTCACCATGCCAAGTATGTTCCTCGGGTTACGAATGGGGAATGGACACCACCCCCTTTATAGATCTGCCAGCGATTCATTGCACTCCGATATAACAGATCATTTGAATCACATTCGTTATGCCCAGGGAACATTCGCAACGCGTCTACAGCACGTTGTCAAGATGGGGCGTTATCATCATGTCAGATTTATTGCATTCGAATCGTACCACGAATTGATTATGTTCGCCTAACCTCGCTTCTCGCAAAGCCGTTGGATGCGCGTGTATATGTTGCCGCAGGAAATTACACCGCGCCGCACGTGTGCGATAAGTTTCAGAAGGTAGGAGCGATGAAAACAGTGGGGCATAGAGGTTTTCCCTCATGGTCGTCAATGGGCTTGATGTTACTCGACTTAACGTGGATTAGTCCGTGATTCTAGTCCGTGATTCTGTGGTAGCGTAGTTCTGACTTGATAGCAGCTTTGAACGTCCCTAGTCGATCTCACACCCTTATGTTTTTCTAGCGCAAGATAGAAGCAGAAGCACAACCTTTCGAGATGATTGCGGTTCGACAGGTCAATTCATTTATTAAGCTCAAGGTTTACCCCGAGCAGGCTACTAGCAGGTTGCAATGCATCACAAAATGGTGCGCTCGTAAAGCACGGTTCTGTCAGACATATGATTTATTGAACACGCTGTTAAGGTGTGGACGGAGTTTGGGAGACCCCAGGACGAGCTCCCTCCATCTCAGTCCATCATTGCCAAGTAGAATGCAAACATTACATTATCGCTAGTCAACTAGTGCCTCCTGGGCGATATGGTTTCGTGATAATGGGGGGAGATCGCGCAAGTAAGGGCCGCTGCTTTATAATCATTGTAGTGATGTTCAACGGACGAAACCTTGCATGTCATAGCAAATTCATTTGAAGGGTACGTACTACAGGCACATGAACGCGGGTCTAAGCACAAAGTCATGCATCGTGGTTACACTGCGGTCTTCGTCACGGCAGACGCCGATTTAGAACACTGGGGACGTTATAACGGCGTGGACCCTCGTGGTGAGTCATCATCAAAATACATGGGCGTACGTTATGTTGGTAGGACACCGTGCGAGCGTGGCGTGGCACCAGCGTGCCCACAAGGGAAGCTGGAGATGGTAGGTCTCATCCAAAAAGCCCTCACCTTGGGTCGTAACCTACGGTGAGGATGAGTAGCCACCCACAGGATTTTGCATCGGAACTTCGGAACAGACTGGAACCGAAATCATAATAACACCGGAGACTTTGACCATTGTGCTGGTGATTAACTTTTTGATACAGGGTCGACTTGGACTGAATGGTAGAATTGAAAAATGTATACGGGATGAATTAAATGAACATCGCTGACTGTGCATTCACGTCCGGTCCAATCGCGGGATCATCGCCGCGCCTCTCTACTACAAGGGAACTCGACTGACTTTTACCGTCATTGTCTGATTAGTATAATTATTTATCTTCCCCATCCTGTCGCACCGTGCACCAAGGACGATCGGCAACGAGGTACGCCAGACGGCATCATGTGTACGGTTGGTTTGTACGTATTCAAACTCTGATTAACTTTGAACCGATATGTTCTGCCTATCTCGTCATCGTCCCAGACCCTGGCCGCTGGTTGTCTACGTAAATACATGGTCCGACATTTCACCGCGTCGACCTATTGCAGGTGTCCGCGAAGTTCGAATGGGTGAGCGAGACCGCGGCGCGTCGTTTACTTAAGGCAAGATCAATAACGTTACGAACGCCCTTCCGTGTTTTACATACTGTATTCTAAAATTCTGTCACATGAACGCTTCCAGACGACCCTGGAGCGATCTCACCCTAGCGGCGGGAAGGACCTTGGCTGGCATTTCGGATCAGAGTTCTTTCCTTCTCTCAGCCTGTCATCAGGTGTCGCGGACAGCGCCGCGCATGATGCGAAGTGGGGCGAACTTCAGATTGGTAGTGGGAATGCGCGATATGCGGCGGCAGCAGGGCTAGATTTCTTTCGAAATGATCGTCGCTCTCCTAATGGCCGTGCGTACAGGCGTGCTGCTTGGTGTTGATCTGAGATACACCTTTTGTGGTCGTCCGCGGATCAGGACGTGCAGTAAGACATTATTTTTCGAGCGGATTTGCAAAGTATGTTACAAGTCGTAAGGCGGAGGTAGCGACCCCCAGAAATATGAGCATAATTCCTGCATCTGACACGTTCACTCAATGTATGTAGTCGCGATACCCCCCGGATTGATTTCATCGGAGGTTCTCAAGGAGGTCCTCCGAGACAGTTTTATTACTTCCGCGGCGTAGTTGGCGTTCGCAGAGAAAGCAGACTCCGGCTCGTTGCATGATGCGTGAATTCCGGCCACCAATGGACGTTGTCAATCTGAAAAAAAAAGTTTAGTCATACAGGACGGGGAGGTAAGGTTGTGATCCGTTGAGACTCCCAGTGGATCGCAGGCGACGGTGTCCGCCTGGCTAACCGACAAATTGAGGGGGTGTACTATGGCGCGGTGGCGAAAAGGGGGTGGAAAAGGACGAGATTCGGTGTACCTGTAGTCAGCGTCTGGCAAGTTGTGAACGCTCTCAGTGCGACGGATTTGTTGATCGTGGTTACTTATGGAGGCCACAAAGACTGACAGGAGGACCTGGGAGATCTCGAGGAGATCTACGTGCAAGTCCGCGGAAGATTCACGCCCAGGACGTGGAGCACATGGATATCTTGCGATGTGGACGGAGTCGGAGCACTCGGGATGATCAAACTGGGATGGGTAGAGTCTTCCTTAATGCAGCTGCGAGTGAGAGTGAGTGGCAGTTGCATGTGGAGACGTGGCAGGACGAGAGAAGATCTGGAAAGGGGAAGTGCAAAAAGCAAATCTAGGGCACATGGCGCTGATGGTGGGGATGAGCGACGGGGTAGGGGGCGGAGGGCGGGGGCGGGACAATCGGGCGGAAAGTCCGGGAATATGGGTCGCCATTCTGGACGTGGCTGGCGAGGGGTTCGGATAGGGTACACCGAAGCTTAGTAATATTAGTCCTGGGGGACAGCCACATGGCAAGATCTATTTTTTAATGTCCGACAACGCGAGGTCAGGTTGTGCGACAGGACGAGAATCAAGAGAGAAGGCTGGTCGCCGGTGCAACACGTCCAAAGATGGAATACACTACGGGGGGTCAGGAGGAGACTGAGGAGAGGGGACCATCGGAGTGATTTCCATAAATGGAATGGTATCCGGAACGATGGTGAATCCTCTTGAGAAGCCGTACGTAAAAGGGAAAAAGGACGGGTTGACTACGTTCATGATATTTCTTTTTTATATATATATTTCTGTAAGATTAATGGCAGATTGGGTTTCTTTCCCCTTCAACACTCTCTCGCTCTCCCCGAATGGCCCAATCAGATCCTCGTCCCAATCTTTATAACGTCCTCCCACTTCACGCATTCCTCTCCCCAACATCCCTCTAATCCTCTCCGATCACCCTCATGTCTTTGGACCATTTCCCCTTGTTTGCCGAACGTCGTTTCCAACCCAGCGAGAGGTCCTCCTACCCGACCCACGATCACCTCATCCCTGCCTCCTCCTCGTGGAACTACCCCTCCACCGGCAGGACCTCTCCCGACAACACCACTCCCGCCTTCTCCCATCCGATCCCATCCTCCTGGAATGCTCCCCAATATTCTCCCTGGTCCACTCCGTCCCTCTCTTATCCCTCCCCCCCGCCTCCCTCGCCTCCCCCGTACGTCGCCCTAAATTCAGGTTACCGTCACTCAGCGTTCACCCTCTTCCATCACACCGATTACCCACCAGCGTCTTCTCGGCAACTCCCGCCCTCAATCCACCCCTCCATTCCTTCCTCTTTATCACAGCCCGCATCCTGCCCCCGCCCACCCCAAAATGGCTTGGCCTCTATTCATCCCAGCCCAAGGTACGACACTCACCCTTGGGGCGATGGGCTCTACACTATCGATGATCAGGAAACCGCATCAAACTCCGAACGGCCTGCCAGCAGTGTGGCTACTTCCCCTTCGGCACGCGCCTCATCCATCGTCTCTTCTACCAGCATCCCTCCAGTAAAACTAGAGCCAGAGGACTCCACCGCTGCCGACTGTTTCGTCATGGAATTCTCTGCTACTACCCCTGCTGCCCAGGCCAGTAGCTCACTCGCTCCCCCGACAGAGGTCCCTCTACGTGCTACCCAAGCCAGCAAGGCAATGCGCAAGATGATGGGGGTCTTTCGCCTCAATCCTTTTTCGATGCACGAAAGCAGTGGCCAGCCAACCGCCACCTGGACCGGCGAGGAGGCTGGTCCACTCGAGGAGGAACCCCAAATGTTTGAGTTCCAGCTCGACCTGCTTGGCTACGAGCGCGCAGCTAGTGACCCCATCCAACCGCAGCCAACTTCCTCAATCAGGCCCGACGGTGATTTCAACGACTCCGGTAGTTGGGCAGAGTGTAATGAGCCGCCCTCGAATTACTCTGCAACCTCCCACGCTGGTTGGCTTGGAAATGACTCCCCGGCGTCTTACACACTACCCTCCCTACGACCCTACAGCCCGCCTCATTCTTCACTTCACTCACCCTCGCCGTCTTCTGTCTCCCCTCGCAGAACTCCCTCAGATAATGCTTCATCAGACGTAAGCTCCTCCTCGGAATCTTCAATAATATTTTCAGTCTTATTGATCACTTTGACTCTGTATAGTATGCTTCTCCCTACACGCTACCCTTGCAAAGTAGCTGTGCTACTACTGCCATAGACAACCTTCCACCCATCTCAACGATGGCTCGTCGATGGCCAAGCACGGCAAATCTGCAGCATCCCTTCATGATTTAGACGCAGTTACTCTAGATAGTTGTCAGATGCAATCTCTCCCCAACGCCGCAATTCACTGTATTACCATACCACCGTTTCTGCCATTTTATTCTACCTTGCCGCACATTCCGTTGATGCACTTCTCTGCCACTTGTCTTGACGTCTTGTTCCAGACTTCTTCTTGGGTACCCTCTCCATTGTGGACGACTACCGATATTACTTGGTCAGCAGGTTGGAACGCATGTAGTTAATAGTAGTTATAGAGCCCATCATACCTACATTACATACGCATTATGTCACGTCGATTGCATACCTCGAGTCGTGTCCTTTTGTCCCTTATCAGCTACCCATCACCGCCGGACATGACTGCCGTCCATAGGCGATGCCATCAAGCTGGATTTCATACCGAAGCCTTCGGTCTTGTTTTTCCAGACGATAAGTACTGATCGGTTCGATAATCCGTCATGTCACACGCGTTGCACGAAACAAGGAATATGTATGGCTCGCCATTCTCCCGGGAGGTCAAGCATGACTCGCCAAACGGAGTGGAAAAAAAAAGGTGGCTGAAAAAAAAAAAGAACGGACCAAATTTTAACCAAGGCGACGATGCATGGCCACCCCAACCTGACCAGATTCTCCCCACGTTTGCTAAGATTAAAATTTTCTACGGCGGCGTTATCATTATGGCATAGAAGTTCGAACGTGTATTCTCCATCATGCATCACCACGCGGGCAAAGCTCGCATTGTTGGTACGGCGTCATATTCGTTGCGGGAAACGGACGCGATGGGCAGCCATGTGTGAGACTTCCCTGCCCATAATCGATCCATGGTTGGTAAGTTGATGGTCACATGGCCCCTGGAAAAAAAAAGTACTCGCATGAGCGGTCCGAGGAGGGTTCGAGACCCTCGGCGAGGTGTGTCAACGCGGATGGTTTCGACATGGATCCGCGTATTCTTGTGTCCCCACTTCTTGAACGGCGGGCTTGGGAAAAGGTTGACAAGTTCGGTTATCGCCGTCAATCTGACTCAAGCAAACGACATCACGGTGAGAGGACGCGAGCGGGGTAGTAGGACTCGGTCGTAGATCGTATCAACGTGTTCGAGTCGCAAGACTATCCACTGCATGGTTGACATATGCCAACAATATTAATATTTCCTACGTTTCGATCTTTCTTTCGAGAGGCCTGAGGTGGTGGAACTTCCGAAGGACTTGTTCAGGTTGCCACTGACTGTCGGACTCGTGACCCAAATTCACGAGCCTGATTCACTTACAGCAAACATTGAATGTTTATTCGAGTCAGTGTCGGAGTCCGGCATGGGTTTTGAAAGTTCCAGTGAGGCTGCTGTTGAAAAGTCGTATGCCGCCGAGCGCAACTTGCGGGTGAGGCGTGACGACGCGGCAGATGTTATTCGCGATAGCGGACAAGGTACAGTAGTGCGCGTGCTACAATATATATATGAGCTAAGTTATTATGTAAGCGATGCGTATGTACGGAGCGAATGATTCTATTCTACAACAGCTGCCTCTCGAGTTCTTGTGTTAATCAAGGGCAGCCAGTGGCATCACATCAGGAGTTTCCCAGTTTCCCTATATTCCATTACACAAATCATGTTTATTTCACAGCATGTTACAGTGGCTCAAAAAACTGTCCCTGTTATGATCCATTGTTTCTTTTCTTTTCTTTGTTCTTGCTATGTTCCACTGAGTCACTATGCTCAAACCATGCCTGGACTGTTCTTTCCCTTCTCTTGTCTCCTCCTTTAGTTCACTGTTGTTTCCCTTTGTTTCCCTTTGTTCTCTTTTGCTTCTCTTTGTTTTCCTTTGTTTCCCATTGCTCTCGTTCACTTCCCTTTGTTTCCCTTGTTGTATTATTACTACATTACAAACGGACTCGGTTAGATCTGGATTACTTAATCTGTGTAGATAAACTCTCGTTCGACGCGACTCGTACACCTCAGTTCTGATCCATTCAGTACTGAGGTGAGATACTCGTCTACTTCTTCTTTCTTACGCATATTGATACCTTGTAGTGTACTTAACAGGTTATGAGCCACTTTGTGCACCTCTGACATGCATACATTCACCCAAATGGCTAGTACAGTATCCAAGGAAATAAAGCTGCCTAAGCTTGATGTGTCTGGTAAGGATTGGGTCACCTGGAAGGCCCGTCTCCTTGTTGTTGTGGCCAGTTGGGGTCTCGGAGGATACCTCAATGGCACATCAGCCAAACCCATTGACCCTGTGACTGGGAAGTCGGCTGGGTGGACGGCTACCACCTCGGATGAGCTCAAGGCCATCGCAGACTATCTGAAAAGTTTAGCGACCTGGGTTGAGAAAGATGCGAAAGCTAGGCACATCATCGCCAATACCATACCTAATTCCCTCTTTATCTGTCTCCTCAGTAAAACGACCTCACAGGAGTACTTTGCCATGCTTAGCGCTCTTTTCGAAAAGCGCTCACTCGTTGTTGGGGCGGAACTGCGACGACAACTTGGTGAAATCAAGCTGAAGGAGGGTGGCGACGCACGCGCGCATATAGACAAGATTGTTTCTCTGCGTGAGGAATTAGCAATGATTGGGCATGCTGTGTCTGACGAAGACCTTTTCAACATCGTATATGTGTCCTTACCTCGTTCCTATAACCCTGGCCTGGTGTCTTTATCTGCTACCATGCGCCTGCAGAATGCATCCATCACTTCTGATGACCTGATCGACATTGTCCTCGATGAATTTGATTGGCTCACTCTCCAGGATGGGGGGAAGGGCAAGGGCAAGTTGGGGGGCTCTGACAACGCTGCTTTTGGTGCAGCAGATGCTTCTTCTAAAGGAAACAGGGGTCAGCGCCGCAAATTCTCAGGGAACTGTTACAACTGCGGATGGCAGGGTCACCGGAGCAACGAATGTTGGGAGGAGGGTGGTGGTAAGGCTGGTCAGGCTCCCAAGACTTGGAAGTCACACGGGAAGAAGTCCAAGGATTCGAGAGGATCTGCGGACCACAAGGGAGGATCAGCACATACTACCACAATGCCTGCAGCGACAACTTTGAACCAATCTGATTGCGCCTGGTTTGCATCTCCCTCTGTCGACCCTATGGACCACGCTCTTGCTGCAGATGGTACGACTGTTCCCGAACTATACGATAGCGGTGCCTCACAGCATCTATCTCCTGCACATGACCATTTCGTTAACTTCGTTGCGATTCCGCCTAAGCCGATTCGGGGGGTGGACAACAAGACCTTTGACGCTATTGGGAAGAGTGATCTTACCATCTACTTACCCAATGGGACCTTGAAATCCCGCATCATCCTGAAGGATGTCCTCTATGCTCCGTGTATGCGAGTAACGCTCATCTCCATCAGTCGTCTCACTCAAGCCGGTTGTCACGCTGTCTTCGACGGTGGAACCTGCCAGATTTTTGATGCTGCGCAGCGCTTGCTAGGGCAGGTAGGCGTGTCCAACGGCGTCTATAAAATGCAAAGCAGTTATGACACTGCTGGGGCCGCACAGGGAACCACAACGCTTACCTTGGAGGATCTCCATGCTCGCCTGTCCCATATCGGTGTTGCGATGATTCGTGACATGTTGGCCAAAGGTATGGTTACCGGCGTTCGTTTGGACCCAAACCAGAGCACTATGGGCCAGTGCGACGCTTGCGAGTATGGTAAGGCGGTTCGAAAGCCTATCGGATCCACTCATGAGCCAGCTTGTTCCACAGCCATTGGGGACGAGGTACATACCGATGTCTGGGGCCCGTCACCAGTCCAAACACCTGGAAAACGCTCCTACTATTGCTCATTCACCGTCGATCACTCCCGCTACACACGTGTTCAGTTGCTGCATGCAAAGTTGGAAACATTTTCGGCTTACCTGGATTTTGAATCTTGGTTGAAGACGCAACACGGCGTGGCGATCAAACATTTGTGCTCTGATCGTGGTGGAGAGTACCTGTCGACTGAGTTTTCCAGTCATCTACAGAGGCGTGGTATGGATCAGAAACTCACCACTCATGACACCCCAGAGCACAACGGCGTGGTGGAGCGACTGAATAGGACACTTGTTGAGCGTGTCCAGACTGTACTCCATGCCAGTGGCTTGCCCAAAACGCTGTGGGGCGAAGCACTGTTGCACGTGGTCTGGGTGAAGAACAGGTCAGTGACTCGAGCACTCTTATCAAAGGTCACGCGGTAGTTGAGGTTTGTCTCATCATGGCTCCAATCGTCCCCAAAAGATCTGGCAGAAGCCAGATCTTCATAACTTGCCGGTCTGGGGAGCCAAGTGTTGGGTGCTTGATAGGACTGGATCAAAGCTGGATGATCGCGCTCAGGAGGGACGCTGGATTGGATTTGATGCTGAGTCTTCAGCGCATCGTGTTTATTTTGCTGACCGCAACGTGACCTTCAAGCGTGATGAGAAGACTGCTTCAGTTCGCCTTGAAACAGATGACTCACCAGCGCCTGTACCACTGTTGACTGCTAGCCCAGCTCCATCCGCACCACGACACCTTGGACCGAATTTTGAGGTCAACCCGCCAGGCACTCTACCCATCCGCAAGTCTAATCGTTTGTGGACCGAATCGCCATACCTCAGGATGTTATGCAGCGGTGTCGGTACACATGATGGTACTGGCGGCACCTTATTCCCGTCAGGCGTTCAGTCTGTAGGGTCCATCCAGGAGGAACCAGGATCTACTGATCAGGCCTTGACAGTTTGGGACCAGCATCTTGAGGATGCCAAGGATGCCTTTGCTTTGGTGGGCGTGGAACTCGAGGGTCTGGAGCCAGTGACTGTTGAGGAGGCGAAGACCCATCCCGACTGGCCACGGTGGGAGGAAGCGATCAATGCTGAGCTGCGTAGCTTGGATGAAGCACATACCTGGAACGTGGTTGATTGTCCCTACAAGGGTACCAATGTCGTCAGCTGTAAATGGATGTTCAAGATTAAAAAGAACGCAGCTGGTGGGATCGATAAGTACAAGGTTTGTTTGGTGGCGCGGGGTTTCACACAGCAGTATGGTGTGGATTATGACAAAACCTATGCCCTGGTCGCACGCCTCGCCTCGCTTCGGCTAATCCTTGCTATCGCTGCTCACCAAGATTGGAATATTGACGTCTTCGATTTTCATAGCGCCTTTCTCAATGGGAAGCTCAACAATGATGAAGTCATCTTCATGGAACTGCCCTCTGGTTTTGACAAGCAGGATCGCGATTCAGTCGCTCGCCTATGCGTTGCTCTCTACGGTTCTAAACAGGGCGCTCTCAAATGGTACCAACGTCTATGCGATACTTTATTTGACTTAGGGTTTTGTCGGATGGAAGCCGACTGGGGAGTGTTTGTCACTCGCATAGCTGAGCACATCCTCATTCTCGCTTCTCATGTTGACGACTGTACCATAACTGGGAGCTCACCAGATCTTATTAAGGCTTTCAAAGATGAAATAGAATCACACTTTCGCATTACAGATCTGGGATCCATTAGCTGGTTGTTGGGAATGCAGGTCACTCGGGATCGGTCGGCTCAGATGCTCTCTTTATCACAGGAACCTTACATCAAGGTGATCCTGACCAAGTTTAACTTCAATGATCTGAAGCCTGTTGCCATTCCCATCGATCCGAACATCACGCTGTTGGATTCCCAATTCCTGAAGACAGCTGACCAAGCCGCGCAGATGCGCAATGTGCCTTATCGTCAGGCTGTCGGATCCTTGATCCATCTCTCCATTGGCATGCGACCCGACGTTGCTTTCGCAACTTCCTACGTCTCTCAATTCAACGTGAACCCAGGCTGGGGTCATTGGGAAGCGGTTCAGCGGATTTTCCATTATCTTTTAGGCATGCCGACTCTTGCACTCACATTCGGGACACGCCCGAAGGGACTTGTAGGTTATGTTGACGCAGATGGCGCTACTCAGGAACATCAACGAGCAATTACCGGTTTCACTTTTCTCGTCGATGGGGGAGCGATTTTGTGGGGCTCAAAGAAGCAAGAGCTCGTTATGCTCTCAACTGCAGAATCCGAGTATGTGGCCACTACCCATGCTGCTAAGGAAGCTATTTGGTTGCGTCGTCTCCTCGAGGAGATCTTCGGACCGCTCACACTTCCGACGGTACTCTACAGCGACAATCAATCCGCCATCGCTCTCACGCAGGACAGTAGTTATCACGTGCGCACAAAACACATCGACTTACAATACCATTTCATTCATTTCAGTGTTGAGCACGGTTCCTTTCATTTTCTTTATTGTCCTACTGCAGATATGGTTGCTGATACGCTTACAAAAGCTTTACCTAGTATCAAGGCGAAGCACTTTGCACAAGAACTCGGTTTATATCCTTCTGTTTGAGGGGGAGTGTTGTATTATTACTACATTACAAACGGACTCGGTTAGATCCGGATTACTTAATCCGCGTAGATAAACTCTTGTTCGACGCAACTCGTACACCTCAGTTCTGATCCATTCAGTACTGAGGTGAGATACTCGTCTACTTCTTCTTTCTTACACATATTGATACCTTGTAGTGTACTTAACAGGTATACAATACACAGTTCTGATCCATTCAGTACTGAGTGTACTTAACATCCCTTTGTTTCCCTTTGTTCTCTTTTGCTTCCCTTTGTTTCCCTTTGCTTCACTTGCCTCTATGCCTTTACTCTTGCTTACTCCTTTTGCCTTGTCACCTGCTTAGTGTAACCTTACTTGCCCACAGTCTTCATAACTCTTTCTTACTATGGATGACACATTCCCCTTTGGTCATGTCCCATGACCTTCCATCTTCTTTCTCCCTTATACTATAAAATCCTTTCCACTCTAGACACTCTTCCCTATACACTAAGCTAGAGCTATTTGATACTCTTGAATATACCTGCTCTCAGCCCCAACCTTAATACCTCTGAGCGTGTGCTCCTCACTCTAGTCCTTCATCATCCAAAGGCCTTCTCTGTTACATTTCGTTGTTTCTTTCTCTTGTTTCTTTCGCTTATTCTCACTATGAACTACCAAGTCACTGCATTCAAACCATGCTGCGACCATTTCTTTTCTTCTATGATGACTAGATATCCATGACTCACCACTTACCTACCTTAGTCATCATTTCCTCCACATGACTCATCCACAGTCAGCATGACTCAGTATGACTCATCCTCAGTCAGCATGACTCATCATGACTCATCCTCAGTCAGCATGACTCATCATGACTCATTTTATTTATAACCATTACTCATTCGCAGTCCTTCTGACTCATCTTCTATACTGCAGATTACTCATCATCCTTCCACCATGTTCCATGGTGTTCCATCTGCTTAGTCATCTTCATTTCCCTTGTACTATATAAACCCCTCCATACCTTCCATATTTCCTAAGCTAGATCTCCTCTGTACTCTCAGACCTCCTGCAATCTAGCCCACTCTTGCTCTTCCCTTCATTGGGTGAATCTCTGCAAGTCTTCATTATACTTTTGACTGGACACTTGACTAGTAACACTCCACTTGATTGTGTTACAAGTTGCTTCTACATTCAATAGAACGACACCAGCGACCACTGTTACGCTTGGTCCGGGTAGGAACGAGCGTAGCCTCTGAAAACGCGGGAGGACAAGGTTACTGTCGGACTGACAGTGATAAGGACAAAGGTGACGTTACGATCAAGCGTCGCAACGAGAGGCAAGGGTGTCGTCGAGGGTGACGACCGCAGGTATCGTTCGATTGAATGTCGAGACGAAGGTAATCCAATCAAGTGGAGGATTACAAGTCGAGAGCATCCACTCAGAAGTAGGACGAGGACTTTCAAGGAGACTTCCCACTGAAGGGTTGACAAGGAATGGGCTAGATTGCAAGAGACAAAGTACAGTGAAGTACAGAGGAGATCTAGCTTAGGGACTACGGGAGTAGGACAGGTGTATAAGTAAAAGGTGAATAAGCAGATAAAGGTAATGATGACTAGGGCAAGGAGTAAGCGGAGTGAATGATAGGTAGTAGTCATCATAGAAGAAAGAAGCAGTCAAGGCGTAGTTCAAATGCAGTGACTTGGGGTCCCTAAGTGAGAACAAGGAAAAGAAGATGGGGGATCTAAAGAATAGTCAAGGCAGAGGTTGAACGCAGTAACTATGAGGAACGTAGTGAAACAAAGAAAAGAAAAAGAAACGATGAATTGTAACATGACTCATTCATACTATGGCTGACACATACCCTTTGGTCATGTTCCATGACCTCCCATTCTCTTCATATATAAACCCTAGATACCCATCCTTGTACACTAAGCTAGAGCTACTCAAATCACACTTGATACTCTCGAATCCATTTGCTCTCAGCCCACTCTCTGAGCATGTGCTCCTCACCATTAGTCCTTCATCATCCAAGGCCTCCCCCTTCGGACTCCTCAAACCCTCTTGTTACACTTCGTGGTGAAGCTCTCAAGGTACCCTTAGCCCTTCATTGTCCAAGGCCTCCCCCTTCAGACTCCTTGGCTAAATCCTCTTGTTATGCTTTGTGGTGAAGCTCTCGAGGTACCCTTAGCCCTTCATTGTCCAAGGCCTCCCCCTTTGGACTCCTTAGCCAAATCCTCTTGTTATGCTTCATGGTGAAGCTCTCGAGGTATCCTTAGTCCTTCGTTGTCCTCAGGTGTTTACCTTTGGACTCCTAGCCCATTGTCACTAGTACCCATCGAGTCTACAACCGACTCTACCCAGGCCAGTCATAACACTTGGAAACCCTTTCCATAACATAGTTGTTTTAAATAAAATGGATCTATCTCAATGGTGTGTGAACCAAATCACATGACCCTGGGGGCAATTTCATAGCGGAGAGTATGTACTATCTATAACTCCACCAAAGCCAACCTAAATTCCCATAGTGCCTGGCAGTGTGCTCCACACATCACAGTTGAGGCTAATATGGAAAGGATTTCCTGTTACAAATCCTGTTTTCAGCTTTCTAACTTTGCCCTAACCCTAGTTCTTGGTTCCCAAACCAGAACCCTAGCCCTATCCTCGTTCTCCTGTTTTATCTTGTGCATTTATTATTGACACTTGACGAGTTTCTCTAGATATTGTATCAGCCTTGTTTAGTGCCTTCACTGGCTCATAGCCCCTTTCTGACTAATCACCAGTATTGCCCTGAGTCTGGACCTCCCCTTTCACTCTTCACATTGTCATATTGACATCATGGTCCAGATCTCTTATTGCTTATCTATGACATCATGATCTAGCCCACCTCATGGCTACCACACTGTCTTCTATTGTTCTAGACTGCCTCATGGATCACCTCATGGTGTATAGCTGACCTCATTGTTAACACATGGTACATAGCCTTATGCCTCATGGCATACACACTGTTACTTTAGGATAGACATAGATACATGGTCAATGAATTGTAGTAGCTAGTATAAATACTGGCCACCTCAAGTCCTAGACTCCTCAGTCTAGTTCTTTTGGTTACAGGCATAAACCTTCTAGTGTGCTGTCTAAGTGCCTAGTCAACCTACCTCTCATACTATTGAACAGTGACTTCCGAGTATCACCTTTATCTTCAAGTCACTTGACATCATTATTGATTGTCATTGTCATTTCATTGACAGCATGTTACGCTTGGTCCGGGTAGGAACGAGCGTAGCCTCTGAAAATGCAGAGGACAAGGATACTGTTAGGACGACAGTGACAAGGACGAAGGTGACATTACGATCAAGTGTCGCAACGAGAGACTAGGGTGTCGTCGAGGGGAACGACTGCAGATATCGCTCAATTGAATGTCGAGACGAAGATTACTCAATCAAGTGAAGAGTAACGAGACGAGTGATGAAGAGAGCGTCCACTCAAAAGTAGGACGAGGACTTCCAGAGGTTCTTCCCA
>JBBPME010000177.1:0-43178 GCA_038090155.1 Rossbeevera pachydermis
ATAGACGCCATTGGATACACCGACCTGTCCCAGCAAGCGCTGCTCGGAATCAAAAATCTGGCAAGTTCCACTATCGAAGACGGCACGGCAACCTGCCTGAGTGAGACGGCTGATGGAGACGAGCGTCACCCACATACACGGAGTGTAGAGGACGTCTTTCAGGGTAATGCACGAGCTCGAGGTCCCATTGGGTAAGTAGATGGTAAGGTCACCCTTCCCAACAGCGTCAAACGTCTTGTTGTCCGCTCCTCGAATCGGCTTAGGCGGAATCGCAACAAAGTTAACGAAATGGTCACGCACAGGAGACAGGTGTTGCGAGGCACCACTATCGTACAGCTCGGGGACGATCGTGCCATCAGCGGCAAGAGCTTGGTCCACAGGGTCGACGGAGGGAGATGCGAACCAGGCGCAATCAGGTTGGTTCGAAGTCGTTGCAGCAGGCGTTGTGGTAGCGTGCGCTGATCCTCCCTTGTGGTCGGCAGATCCTTTCGAATCCTTTGACTTCTTCCCGCGAGACTTCCAGGTCTTGGGAGCTTGACCAGCCTTTCCACCGCCCTCCTCCCAACATTCGTTGCTCCGGTGACCCTGCCATCCGCAGTTGTAACAGTTTCCCGAGAATTTGCGGCGCTGACCCTTGTTCCCTTTTGAAGCATCCATTGCACCAAAAGCAGCGTCGTCAGAGCCCCCCCGACTTGCCCTTGCCCTTCCCCCCATCCTGGAGAGTGAGCCGATCAAACTCGTCAAGGACAATGTCGATTAGGTCATCGGAGGTGATGGACGTCTTCTGCAGGCGCATGGTGGCAGACAAAGATGCCTGACCAGGGTTATAGAAGCGAGGTAAGGATGCATACACGATGTTGAAAAGATCCTCGTCGGGCACAGCACACCCAATCGTCGCTAATTCCTCACGCAGAGAAATGATTTTGTCTATATGCGCGCGTGCGTTGCCACCTTCCTTCAGCTTGACTTTGCCCAGTTGACGCCGCAGCTCCGCCCCAACAACGAGCGAACGCTTTTCGAAAAGAGCACTGAGCGTGGCAAGGTATTCCTGTGAGGTCGTCTTACTGAGGAGACGGATAAAAAGGGAATTAGGTATGGTGTTGGCAATGATGTGCCTAGCCTTCGCATCTTTCTCAACCCAGGTCGCTAAACTCTTCTGATAGTCCGCGATGGCCTTGAGCTCATCCGAGGTGGCAGCCGTCCACCCAGCCAACTGTCCAGTTGCAGGGTCAATGGGTTTGGCTGTTGTGCCATCGAGGTATCCTCCGAGACCCTGACTGGTCGCGACAACAAGGAGACGGGCCTTCCAGGTGACCCAATCCTTACCGGACACATCAAGCTTAGGTAGCTTTATATCCTCGGACACTGTACTAGCCATTTGGGTGAATATATGCGTGTCAGAGGTGCGCAAAGTGGCTCATAACCTGTTAAGTACACTCAGTACTGAATGGATCAGAACTAATTATTATATACCTGTTAAGTACACTACAAGGTATCAATATGCGAAAGAAAGAGAAGTATACGAGTATCTCACCTCAGTACTGAATGGATCAGAACTGAGGTGTACGAGTCGCGTCGAACGAGAGTTTATCTACGCGGATTAAGTAATCCGGATCTAACCGAGTCCGTTTGTAACGTAGTAATAATACAACAAGGCATTCTGCCGTGTTCATGGTAGATCATTGATCCCTGCAAGCAGATCCGCTGTCGACGGAAGAACCCAAACTCGTTTAACTGTTCCACTGAAATCCAATTAATGAATGCGACTGCAGAGAAGACAAACCAGACGGGTGGACCTCATCCATGATCCAGTCCATCAAGAGATCAGCCACAAGCCGAGCCGTGACATCGGCTATTGGGCCCCTGGCACATTCAAGTTCTAGTAGATGCGCCTGCAGCGGATCGCAAAATGAAAATGTCGGACTCACATGCAATCTTAGTCGGTCTGATAGAAAACGAAGACAACGAACCTATCAGTTTAGAGTTAAGTATACTGTACATATTATTTTTATTGGAGAAGCAGCCACTCCGCCAACGGCCCCGTCAGGGTATGCCACTATACCACTATACCTGGTGATTTTGTCCGCGAATCACAGTTTTTTCTTGACTCGGAGGGAAAGTGATATAATAATTGTTCCAACTAGCTAGTACACCAACAGAATTGGGCTACCACATATATCATTTTTTTCAATGCAGGGGCAGGACATCTGATAGAAATTTGACCGATAAGCGAAATGGTTTCGAGTCGCAGTAATGTGGCTCGACCGTTCGAGACATCCGAGTCGTGATCCGACTCAGAGTAATTTACTATAGATCATTCAATACGGATACGAACTATAACCTCCTTGGCACAACATCAAGCAGTCGAGGCCCCTGGTTAAATGTATACTAAAAAAGGATGTCCCCATTTCACCATTTAGTCCAGGCCATTCACACGGCCCGGGCTGGAACTGCCACACTACGGGGTGGTAGAGCATTGGCGCCGGCTAGTCACAACTTTCTAGAATACCTTGCTTCAGGGTCTCCTCACCTGACCGATGCCGACTCTTTACATTGAATGGCAAGCACAAATTTGAGCTAGCTGTCATGGATCCGAATTTCGAGCCCGTCGTTATGTCACCGCATCGGCGAATGCCAGTGCTGGGCAATAACCAATGTGATCGTATGGACAGGGTTTAACATCCTGGTCCCGGCACGGAACATATGTGCCCAATGTGACCTGACAATTTGAGTCCTGACCCTCTCCGCAGGTATCTCGTCACTATATATCCTGGTGGACCTGACCAACCTGTTGTTTTTCAACCTCCGCAGATGCATGTTTTCCACATGTGCCATGCTCATCAATATCCACACGCGCAACTCTCGAGGCACGAATGTGCCATAGTCTAGGATAATCGTTTCCGCATCGAAAGTTATCAACTCCGTGACGTGGAGCCGTGAATTACACCACCACGCACCACAGGCCCTGCGTTAGGTCGAGCCACGTTCCTATTCACCTATCGCGAGGGGCTTGGATCGTCAAACTTTGTCATTGATAACGTCTATCTATTCAATAATCTGTAAATTTACAGCTCCATGTGTAGGTAAGGGTCACATCGTGCCTCGTGCGATTAACGGTATGCCGGATATCCCTGGTGTCTCGTGTCATAGCATCATAACCATGGTCTGGAAACTCCCATCGCGATGCCAAACAGGTTTGCGAATCACATATGCGTGGCGGGATCCCGGCGGGTTTACATAAAGGTGCCTGCTACTTGATGTCGACAAATATCACGCCTCTTGTGTAAATCACGGTTCTGAAAAGAAGGGAAAAAAGGATGAATGATATTCTTTCGGAGGTCCGTTACTTCCGTGACCTTTTCCGTCCGCGATCTCCTTCCGTGCCGTTAGCGGTGCGTTTTTTGCTACTTCCCTCATACGCTCCAGCATTCACATCATTCTTGTCTGTCATCGTGTCCCGTGACTCATCTCCACACCCAGCTTCGCTAGGAACACCGAGTTCTGCAAGCGTCACCTTTAATACTTGTCTTACATTTCTCAATATCCGCTTCTCCCCTAGCCTTACGGCTATGGCATGTCGTTTGTTCATTGTGAGCGTTTCAGAAAAGGAAAGCAGGTATTCGTCATCCTGACAAAGATCGATCCAGTCAGCTCCCCAGTTTGATTGAAATAATTCAACCAAACCTCCACGCTGCCACCAGCATATATCCCCTCGCGTCGCCTGAATACCTCGTCTAATATCTCTAGCACATCTTTCACGTTACCCTTTACTAATGATCCTTTTGGAAGCTTTCCCTTTGAACGAGCGCTCTCGAAATCAGGCTCGGAGAGAATGAGCAGACGAACGAGTGAGATTATTTCGGGAGGCAGAATCGCAGACAAGCGAGGGTCGCTTTCGGGTAGACTGACCACAAAAGCACTGAAAAGGATCACATAGACAAAATCAGTATGACCATTTCTGAGTGGGTAAAAGCCACAAAAAATGTCAAGGTTTATGGGAGAGTGGGAATAGAAGGTGATAAAACATACTCGTCCTTACCCTCATCGAGCCACCATTCGATTCGCGCATGCACATCCTTTGACTTCAATCCGAACTTGCTTGTTTGTGCCGTGTGGACAACTAGATCAGCTCGAATTTCTACAATGTCTGAAGGGTTGCCCAAATGCGGAATGGTGTCCATATCGTCACTTTTCATTTCCACGTCTCCATGTTCATCAGGCATAGAAATGGATGAAATAAAGGGCACTCGGACCAAGTCGACATGCCCGTATCTCCTCAGAAGATCTGAATTGGGTGGGTCGCCGTATGTATTGAACTATTCCCGTAGGGTACCCGATCATTGCCATTTTATAAATCAGCTAGGGATCGCAGGCAGAAATAGAAACACATACGATCTGTTCACCTTGCTGAATTTTCCTTGTTGTTATCATTCGCAATTCAAGCGGTTCGTAAAACAATTTCGCCTAAGTAGCAATTACCAAGATCAGTCACATAGTACTGACAATGTGCGGTGAAAATAGCCAAAGATGATTAAGAACCAGATACACCCATAATATAATAAAATAGAACTTTGACGACTCACGTTCTCGCTGCCCCATCTCGCATTCAAAATGTCTGCCATCGGTACCATAGCCACTTCCGAAGGGTCGTCTTCCTCATCATCAGATGAGTCTGAGTTCATATCTTCATTTGGGCCTCCAGGACAAGGGTCAAAAATACGCTTGGATGAGCCAACCGAGGTAATGACAGGGGGATTTTCGCCTTCGCCATTGTCTTCATCCGTTTCCTCTGCACCTCCTTCACTGCTTGGCACTTCATCCACCTCCGCTTCATCACCTATCCAACGGGAAACGGTGAAGCTACGCGATAGGATGCGACTCCCAGCACGGTGATACGCATCAACTGTATACCACTTTGCATGGTGAGAATGCGGGAAGAGGGTAGGCGATGTCTAGTAGCAATGGTTAAAAAAAGTGTAACATAATACGTCAGGGTATGCACTGACTTTGATGGCAGGAACGAGTCGCTCGGCATATATGCGCTCTGCATCGTCACGACCTAGCTTTTCTATCTATCGTGCAGACGGAGCAACGAAGATCCCATCAAATATGCCATCCTCGATCAGCTCAGAATCGATCTATTGACTTACCACGGCTGTCCCCCGTAATTCTTCGAGCTCCTCCGTGCTCCAAAAGATCGGGGTATCGAACGTCGTCGGAAGGATGTGCATATACGGTCCCCACTTCGTCTGCATGCGGCCTTCAAAGTCTTGTCCCCGTTCTTGCCCTTGGTCTCGGCTACCCTCGTCCACAGAATCCGACTCGTGCGCCCACGCGTCCTCCCACATCATACACAAAATCAGCCCAGCCCAGCCTTTATGCAATCCGTGTGCATGCCACGCGTCGAGGCCAAAGAGAGAGGGAAGCGAAGACGTTCGCGTCGAAAGCGGCAGCGTCCGTGGCAGTGTGAAAAGGGTGTGTCCTTCCTGCTCAGTTTTTGAGTCGTTCACAACGAGTTGAGAGTCAGTGACCAGCAAACGCACCGGAATGTCATTCAAGGCCACCGCTCCGCGTCCGCTGTCTAAGAATGTGGTGATGCCCATTGCATTCGTATCAATGTATCCTCCGTTCGATTGAAACCAGTGAACGAATACATCGATATATGGGTCCGCCATCATGATGCGGCGTTGGAGGGGCTCACGCTTGCAAACAGATGTCAAATGCTTACACTTCCAGTACGTAATTTACCATATACGTTCATCGCCGATTCTACACAAACCTCCCTTCCCACTAGGGCCCTTGTAATTGAGACGAAGGAAAATAATGGTGCTATGAATAGATAGGGTATTTCAGTATCCAATGTGGAACATGAATATAATATAACAAATGAAAAGCGAAGAATATTTACAAATGAAAAAATTTGTATTACCGACCAGCATTCACCAATTTATTCGTAAACGTTCAGGGAATTGAATTCGAAGTACGCGTTTGAAAACGCCGCTGGGTGATTGTTTACATAGTCTGATCAAAACGGATCAGCATCCAAAGTCACACTTTCGCGGGGAAAGTGAAGGATATCGATATCGGCTCCGTAGAAACTCACCGACGCAACTCGAGGGACATCCGTCCGAGGAGTAGACAGCCCCTGCCCAATCTCCGCCTGCAAAGACCACCAACACAAACAATCAGTGACTCGTGATGCAAGTACACATAAAAGAGTACATGGACCACCACGCACAGAACGTTAAATTGATGATGATGTTCATAGCCCCTAAATGAGACGAAAAACTGCAGTCTGTATTCGGAAAGTAGGCAGCAGGCGTTCCCTGATAGAGGAGGGAGCATCACCAAAGCATGCTCTGAGGTGTAAATCCGAAGCAGCTCACCCAAGTGCTGGTATCGACCATGGATCCTGGGTACTTGACTTGCAAAGGCACGGATGAACTGCCGCGTTCCCAAAAGTATATAGAAATATAACTGGAGCTGCGCTCAATCGCATACCTACTCTAGGATTAACAATCATCGACCAATACGATCAAGCGAATGGAATCTACCAGCCACCGCCAATCTTGTTGAAGTCGGGTCCAAAGCTGTTCGAATCAGCTAACCGAACGCCACATCCGGCATTGTTGGTGGCGTAGACGTTACAGTCGGCCCCCGTGCTCTTACTAAATTTGAAAGGAAGAAAAACCCGGTGAAGTGCAAGTCGGAAGCGTACCCCGTCATAGACCGAGATGAGGGCATGGTACAGCCTGTTGGGGTGACAGGAAAAATGAGCATGTCTATCCCCCCATGCAAAACTTACCTGCACTTGTGTGAAGGGTTGATTGGTTGGGCGTCTTGTTATTGACGCCCTCGACGATATCAATCTCACCCTAAGCAGTAACATTAGACGCACTCTGAACAACATGCGAACCGCATTTACCTCATTCGGCCAGTTAGCACCGACTTCCTGGGTACAGCGTAAATCTACACGGCAAAAAGAACTGAAACTGAAACTGAAACAAACGCACCCTAGATGTGACAATACATAATTAGACAGATAGTGACTTTGTTAGTAAATTCCTCGATCCAGAGGTGAGATTACTAACCCTAACGATTCTTTAGCATTGTGTAATTTTAGATCAACCAGGCGCCGACTCACAGATAGCTGGCCATGTACCACATCCTTCGGGCATATGACCGACGTCGAAACTAAAGTTACATATGTATTGCAACGCGAAGAAAGAATTAAACAGATGCCCCGTTATTGCACTCACATCGCGACATGTGTGGTGTACTGATAGTTAGACGTCAGCCTGAACGAGTTTCGGCCGGCTCCTCTGGAATTAAGAACGGTCGAAGCGTCCGCCCTTAGAGTAACAACGTTCCCGGAAACCGAGTACAAGCCATCTGCTTCAGCCGCCGACCGGTCGACGTAGTTCCTATTACCTCGAAGCATCGGAACGGGAAAAAATAGAGGACACGATGACAAAACACGTACACTCGCCCATGAGTAGGATCGGCAATCGCCTGCCATGAAAATGCATCGAGGAACGATTGTCCGGAGAGACTGGTAGTCTGCAAATAGGAGGCAGCCTGCGTGTACCCAGACACCGCGAGCACAACGAATGCAAGGAGAGAGGGCTGCATAGTCAAAGGGATTGGTTCAGTTTATTTCCATGCTACATCAGTGCAGGTTCCTCTTATACAGAGTAGCAAAACTCGGGATCCATGTCCAGGTAGTTTGCCATATGGTTGCAACCCCATGGAACAGCCCCGTCTCTGGCAACGCCAACTGGAGCGTGATCCTTGCCAGCAAACCTTACGACACAGAGTTGGTAACATGCGCTAGTCGGTGTAAATTTAGCAGCGGGCGGGGAGTAAGCACACTATAGGCATCCATATGGAGGACCGTTGCGTATAGGAGTCAGTTTCTATATGTTACATAACTGCGATGGAAACCACTTCCTGAGTACCATCGAGCGGTGGATAGCTTGAATTACAACAGAGTCGGAATTCTCCCAATGGGGTATAACTGGAACCGCGCGATGTCACTGGTAGCAAGGAATATTTATAATATACCGAAGACCTTCTGTTGCATGGCTAACCTAAAGTATCCGAAGCGCCCGTGAATAAGAAGGCTTTTCGGTAAATTTTATCGGATCGCCGGAACCAGCAAAGTTGAGCCCTGCATTCGAGACGATAAAACCAGGACCAGACTTGGGCTCAGATTTAGCAAGCAGATCAGATGAGAATAACAATGGGGCTCACCAAACAAAGCACGCAATTGAAGTACTGAGCAGGCGAGTCGTTGTTGCGATCAGAATGACAAAGAGCGCGCTCCATTACTGGAATACTATGAGGTACCAAATGCACAAAAAATCCGCGCCATTTTTTTCGTAGGGCGCGCAACTTTTCGGGGGTGCACGACTTTTCAGACATGGCACCGCTTGGTTAGTAATACATACCAAAACGGGTACTTTTGTCACAGCCACATTGTTCGCACAGACGATGACCAATGGAACCCATGGCGGGTTTGCCCACGGTCAGGCATTGACGTGACGCACACCCAAACGACGACGACGCTCGCGGCCGCTGCCACAACACCCCGGGACACGACGACGATGACGATGTGACGCCACCGCAACGCCAACTGGCGACACGGACGACGACATGGCCACGATGACGACGAACGACGACAACGACGCCGTTGGCGCAACTCCCGGGGCCATGACCACGACGCGAGGGGCCACGACCATGACTACGGTGTGACAACGACGACAACGCGCCGCTGCTGCAATGCCACAGGGCCACGACAATGACCCCGTCCTCCTCGCGCCCTCACCTCCTCGTTTCCACCCTCGCTGCTATGCATCGTCGCCCCGCCCTCGTGCCCTCACCCGTTGGGCGACGCAACGCCACGACCACGACTCGGATGCCCCCGCAGCGCCACGGAGCCGCGACGATGATGCGAGGGGCCACGACGACGACGCGGACCACAACGACAGCGACAACGCTGCCACGGCCACGACGCACGACGACGACGACAACCCGCCCTGCTACCGCAATGCCACGGCCCCGCCCTCGTGCCCTCGCCCTCCTCGCCCCGCCCTTATCGCGCCCTCACCTCCTCGCTTCCACGCTCGCTGTCTGCGCAGAGCAGCGGCAACACAATGCGCGCGATCGTGCGCGTCGTGTCGTCGTTGCTATGCGTCGTCACCCCGCCCTTGTGCCCTCGCCCTCGCACCCTCACCCGTTGGACGACGCAACGCCTCCGTGACGCCGACCGGCAACACGGGCGACGATGCGACGACGGCAACACAGCCGCGATAACGAGCACGACGCTGCCGACAACGACGACGTGACGACACGGCCGCGCACTAGTAGCACGCACGCTCCCCATGGTCACCCGCTCCCCCTGTCACCCCCGTCCCGCTCCCCCTCACCCCCCTGCTCACCTCACCGTCGGGCTGGCGCCGGCATACAGCAGTGACGACACAACGTGTACGATTACACGTTGTGTAGTTGCTGCGGCTCGTACTTGTCCCGTCCCATACCCTGCTACCCCTGTCATTGTCCCATCATTGTCCCCCCCTCCTCGTGCTCGTCCCGGGCCCGTTCCGTCCCCTCTGTCGTCACCCCCATCCTCGTTCTCGCCTGCCTCCTTGCTCCCGCTCTTGCTGTCAGCGTTGTATAGTACTTATTCTTCTTTAATTATATTATTTTACTTTGGGTGATTGGTGCATCTCTGAAAAGTTGTGCGCTCAAATGCTTACTCTCGAAATGTGCGCTCACCCCCAGCGGGAAAAGTTGCGCACACCCCCAGGAAAAGTTGCGCGCCCTACCAAAAAAGTGGCGCGGATTATTTGTGCATTTGGTACCTCATACCTAGGCATAATGAACGCGAGTTGAGAGAAGGCTAGTTCCAGAGAAGAAAAGCTGATGACGACGAACACATACCTGAATCTACATGCATACCATCATTACGCGATCGGAACTGAATTGGGAACCATGCTATTCTGTAACTCCGTTATATGCCAGTTTTTGAATGAGTTCCTCGACACATGCTACAGTCACTCATCAATACATTTCTAACATCCAACAGGAAAGTGTAAAGGGTCCTGTGAACATCATGCAGGAATATCAGATGCATTCGACTACAAGTTAAAATGCGCTGAGACATGACAATGCAAATACAGGCGACTTATCATTCACGAGCAACCTTTGTGTACGGTCCAATTCTAAGGGAACGGAAGGGGCAGAAATTCGAAAGCCGAGCACGTACTTGGGAACGACACATTTGCTACTCGCTTTTGGGATGCATCTTGCGCGGAAGCCAGAAATAAGTCCAAATAACGCCCAGAACCTTGAGCGTCTCCAAGCGGAGCCCCACCTTCGCGTCATAGCTTGAAACCTCATGAATCCAGCAACTGAGAGGCACACGGTATCTTGATAACAGAGGGCGCCACCAGAAGTACCTATCAGAAGCATCATTGGTAAGTAAGTAAAGATGCGCACAGTCTGAAACAGAGAACGATAACGGCCTCACCGCCTTCCAATCGCAAAAATACATCAAGCTTCTGGAAGAAAAACTAGTTCATTAGAACAATAAACACCTCCCATCATTCGCCGAGGATCAGTCTCTTTATTGCAACAGAAGGGATGTATCATTCTGATTATTTTTCTTTCCTCCGAATATGGGCAAAGGAGACATCTTGGAACGCCACGGGGGAAAATTTTGACACGATGGGCCACTTGATGGAGTAACCACCTTTCACACCAAATGCATATTCTCACCTTACCCTACCTCCTGACTTCCCGTGGTCCATTCGAACTTTCATCAATGATATGATGGTGTATTGACAAGTCAGAGTTGAGGTGGATCCCAGTGTGCATAACATGAGAAGTGAAACACAGCAATGTGGCACAACGTGCGAGCTCACGATCGAGGACTCGGAGCTACTACATAGTAGCAAGACTCGCCAGCGCTCGGAGGACTGTCTCCCGGATTTACGAGGTAGTAGTTGTATGTACTTAGCCGCGACTGTTCGGGCCCGCCGGGTTGAAGCAGTGAGTCGATGAATGGTGGGAACTTGGCATGTGCTGAATCAACGATTCCATGTTTACTTTCATCCAGCTTGATACTGCTTCTTCGAAAATGCGTGTCACGAAGGGAGGAACCAAGTCAAGAATGGCAACGACGATGACACCTTGTCGGCCATACGGTGGGTCGCCAAGCTATTAGCGTGATGACTCTGCTATCTCGGACCACAAAAAGTCTGAGAAAACCGGAATTGGGTGCCATTATAACTTGGCCGTCCACTGCTGGCTCGTGTGTCACGTCTTGTTGTCAATTTTCTTACTTATCAAGGCGCTACAAGGCCGTGACGTCGGTTGCCAACCCATCTTTAGTCCGAGACCTAGCCCAGCACCGCCGACGTTGCCGTGCTCCTCTATCACCAACTCCAACTACTACAATGCACCGCTGTTTCCTCATCCCCGAGCTCGCGCTCTACATCATCCAGTTCCTCGCGGACGACAACACGCTTCGGCGTACCAGGAACTCTGCGGACGTTGCTAGGCTCGCCCAGACCTGCAAGACACTCGCAGAGCCCTGCCTCGACATCCTCTGGAGGACTCAACACTCGCTGGCCCCCCTCGTCATGTGTCTACCGTCCGACGTTTGGGGGTTGATCAATCGAAGAAAGACCATCGTGAGTTCCTCGTCCATTTGCTGGACTTCGCGTTAACAACTCCTTCCTCCGAATCAGTCACTCAAGAGAGAACCCACCTATCAGGACTGGTCGGCCGTCAACAAGTATGCCCGTCGTGTCCAGTCCATCTGCCAACCCACGTCGTTTGCACTTCCTAAACTAGACGAGGCAGCATTGGCCAGTCTCCTCACGCCCGTGAATTTCGGCGGGCTCTTTCCTTGTCTTCGGACATTGGACTACTCTGTCATATCGGTCACTGCGCCAGGGATACATCTGCTGACGTCCATTCTGTCCACCGAGCGACACTTGGAGTCGTTGGCAAGCTTGAGTGTCATATGCCCAAGAGCTTCCAAGGGGGAGGACGTCTACAACCTTTTTCTGGCCATAAGGACCAAAGCGACGCGACTACAGTCCCTCAAGATTGAATCATTCGCGACCGCGTCGTCGAACTCGTCTCTGGCATTGAGGTTGTTGAAAGGCGAGTTCAGATACTTGAGGAAGCTGGAGCTAAGCTGGTCGGTTCACCTCTCGGCTGAGTATTTGTCGTGTCTGGTGAGGATGCAGTCTCTGGAGGAGATGAGCTTGTCCATGCGTCGCGACATCGAGCTCGACTTCCTGTCAGATGGTTGTCCCGCGGAAGGCATTGGCAAAGGAGATATTTGTCACAGCAGCGAGAGGACATTCCCGACCCTAAAGTCTCTCAAAGTGTCGGCGGATTCGCTCGAACAATGTACGGCTCTCCTGTCGCTCGTCACGTCACCTTTCCTCGAAAGCATCAGCTTTTCGTACGACATGCAAGCTCCGAGCGGACTCATTGAGGCCTTCTTCCGCCAAGTCGAGAGGACGTGTCGAGACACTGCGTCTATTACAACGTCATCACCTCCGCGCCACACCGTCTCCCTCACCCTCAAGCACAACCTTGGCCCGTTCTCGAGAGCATCACCTCCCTTCCTGATTCACCCCTCCCAAACCCTCTCCCCTCTCCTTACCCTACCACACTTGGGCACACTCCGTCTGCTACACCTTGGCACGATGGCAATTGATGACAGTTTTCTGCGCGAGGCGGCGGTCGCGTGGGGTGCGCACTTGCAGGAGCTCGAGGAGTGCGGGATTCCGTGGGTCGGAATAGAAGAGTCGCGCGATTTACCGGGATTCATGGTTGCGACGCTTGATGGGATAGGTGCATTCGTAGGGAAGTGTAGGAGGTTGGAGAGGCTGAGGATAGCGTTTGATGGTAGGGGCGTGCCGAGAGTCGAGGAGCATTCCGACGAACGCGTGGAGTCCGAAGGTGCTGAAGAGCAGGAACAAGAACGAGAACAGGGATGGGAGCGAGAGCAGAAGCCCGAGGAGCAAGTGCAGGAACAGGAGCCACCAGAATGGGAAGGACTGCAAGACCGAGATGAGGAGGATGTTGGTTCGGGCCAGGTCAATGAAGGGAGCGCTCCATCGACAAAGTTGTCTGCGCTTCAGGTTCTCAATGTCCGTGATTCGCCGATCGACAACCCAGAGCGGGTCGCCAAGTTTTTGAAGCATGTTGCGCCTGCGTTGCGGGTGATCTGCGTGGAAGGCTCCCTGGACATGTGGAGAAAATGGAGAGATGTGGAGAATCGGATGAAGTTGGCGGGTACGTGTTGAAAATGTAGGCCAGGTTCAATCGGACAGAGGTCTAGTTTACTTGTACCGTTATACCTTGTTCCACCAGATCAGATCAGATCTCATAGATGACAATCACAGCCACCATTCCACTCGACTGCGGCGCGGGTACTACTTACTAGTTCAGCAACGTCCACCCGCTGCGCTGATTCCTGAAGAAAGCCGCAGGTATCTTGATATCACAACTTGAACATGAACATTGCTGACGTAGAGCAGGTCAACAATCCGTGGAACGCGACCAGTTGGCAGGGTGACGCCACTGACATGATCATCTCACCTTCGCCCCCGCCTCCGTCCTCCATCGATCCCATACGCTCACAGTCTCAGATGCAAGGAACAGACGCACCAGACCCGCGCATCGCGTCCCTCAAGGCCATCTTCCCTGACTTTGACGACACCGTCATGTCTGTATCACCTTCCCCACGCTTCCGAGTTCGCTGACCTTTTGCTATTATCTAGCCACTCCGTGCTCGAATCAGCCAACTATGACCACGATCGTGCGCTCGATGTCCTTCTCGGGATGAACGACCCCTCGTTCGTCCCACCGCCCTCATCGGAACCATCAAATCAGTTCTTGCAGGCCCCTCCGCCCTCTAATGCACACCGTCTCTCGCAAGAAGCTCTCGACGAAGAGTTCGCAAGGAGGCTCATGCTCGAAGAACAGCAGGGTGCTGCGCAGCCGTGGCCCCCACAAGATCCCCGGGGTCCAACCATGTATCAGGCTTATCAACCCCGCCAGGGACTTGGAGGGAGGGGCGGATGGGGGAACTCATCACAGGATAGATCACAGAGTCAAGGTCAGGGAGGTTACTCCATGGCTGAATTTCAAGACGGGTTTAATCGAATTGCTGAATGTACGTCACGCCCCGTGCGACCCGATCTCCTTTGCCATTCTCTGATGATCCGCTCGTAGCTGGGAAAAAGACTTTTTCCTCCATCGTCTCCAAAGTGAAAGCAAAGATGCAAGAGTTTGATCAGGGCCAGGGCTGGTCGGGGTCGCAGAACCAGTCCCCTCAATCAAGTTCAACGCAATACCACCCGTCTTATGCACTAGGCCAACCACAGAGCTTTGTACAGGGTGAATATGCACAGCCCTACCCATCTACACAGCCTTGGGCAAACCCGACGTGTCCACAAGGGGGCACCTATCAAACCTCTCATCCGCGTTCGGGAGTGCTGCGTCCCGCAGCGGCAGATACTGTGCAGGCCATCACGACATCCCAGCAACCCTCATATTATGATCCCAATACGCATGGGTATGACCTCTACGGAGACGACGAGGAAATCCAAATCACCAACAATACCACGCCATCTACCGCTACTACGACACCGTCCATCGCTGCTGCGCCGGAACCCGTGACGAATTTGTACGCTGACAGCCCAGCTCGTCCGGCTAGTACAACCCCTCCCCCGTCGTTTGTCACGAGCCCTCCACCATCGTATGCCTCGCCCTCTTCACTTTCGACGATTTCGCCGAGTTCCCTGAGTGTGTCTCCTCCCACTCGATCTCTTACCGGGACCCCGACTGCTAGTGGGGGGAGAAGTGGCGCGCCGAGTGCTGTCGATTTCAGTACGTGTTTTCTCTTATATCATTCTCCGGACGGTGCTGATTCGAACCGGCACAGGTAAACTTGGTTTGTTGCCGAAACGTCCGATATCCCTCGTGCGACCACAGTCTCCACCCGTCGCTGGCGCTGGTGTCGGTGCTCCGCGCATGGAGCCCGCACATTCAGTGAGTACGACTGCGAGCTCAACGGACAGGGAAGAGGAACGCGAGTCCGAGTTTGTGGAGAATCCGTTCGAGGACCCGCGGTGAGCACGACGGTTGTCTGTGCTTAGATTTCAGAGTCTTCCTTTTTCCCTGTGTTTTTCTTTGGCTAAACTCGTGTCTTCCCGTTTTGTTTCGTATTTATGTGAGCCATGTCATGGAGCTATGTTCTGCCAGTCGTTCGGTCTGAATGCTACATGTCACTATCCTGCATAGATGTTGTGAAATCCAATTTACTTAATCGTCGTTACAAAGAGCCCGTCCCTTGATACGTAGCATTTGATGTGGGCACTGCTCACCCTTTTTGATTGCACATGGATGTATCCTGATTAGCCTTGCATTACAACGTCCCCGCCAGCATCTATCATATTCTCTCCGTTTCCTTCTCTCTCCTCAACAATCGGCCCGGGACTCCATACCTCGCACCATCTCGGATATACTCGCTTATAAAGCGCCATGCACACCGTATCCATTTGCCCCACCGGCCCATCGAATGTCGCCTTGAAGTACCCGTGGGTACCGAGCGACTCGCGTACGTGGCCCGTCCGGCCGAGTTTCGTGTGCAGTTGGACGGGTTTGAAGTAGGCGACGTCAGAGGGGTCGAAGAACATGTAGCGCACGGTCGCGGAGGAAGATGCACCGCGCGTGTGGCGCTGGACGCGGAAGGGGTGGCCGGAGAGGACGATGCGTTTCAAGATGACGCGAGTTGGGTCCGGGGGGAGGAGGGTGCCCATGGCGACGAGCGAGGGGGCTGTCGTGTGGAGTGTGAGTTGCATTATATTTTGAGGGAGAAGGGAATGGTGGGGAATGGTTTACCTTGAGCGTCCTCCGACTCTCGCAAGAGCGAGCAGGGCAGCCTGCCAAACGCGACGGGCGCATACACGCTTGCGACGACAGTCGCGCTGGGCCACAGGAAACGCTCGAGCTTGTGCACGTTGTTGGCGCCTTTGCCGCCCCCACGTGTGTGTTGGCTGTAAATCGGTCTGACGCGCAGGCGGCGGGGCCCGTAGCAAAGTATTAGTGGATCCTGGGGTTCATATATTAGTATGAGAGCATTCAATATATAACTAGGGTCAGAGATACCTTTGACTTGACAGATCCCGCATACTCGGTATTGCGTTGGACGGTGAAATGCACGACCGTCTTTTTGTGTTCGTGTTTCAAGAGGCTGTATAGAACGATCGGCCCACGGCTCAAATTGGCAGCCTCTTGTGGGACACCTTCCACATATACCGTAACTCTTGTTCCAGGCTAGAAGCACATTTGATGTGTGGGACGATAAAAATGAGAATAAAAACATACCCCTACCCCCTCTGCTTCTGCCACGCGATGCATGTCTCGCTCCGTCCGCTTGAAATCTTCAAACTCGAATATCCTGGCGTAGTCTAGGGGTAGGTTTTCGTACGGGTCCCAGGGACTCGTCCGGAGCGAACGCAAGCCACGGTACCGTGCAAACCGCTCCCGTGCTGGTACGTCGCGCGGAGTATCGATCTCGTCGGGGAACTCTTGTGCATCGCGTTCTTCTTGAGCGTGATTCTTCCATTCTTGGAGTCTAAATACAGATAAGAGAAAAGTCGACATCCAGAGAAGAAGAAAAAAAAGGGAGACTAACTGCCTCTCTTCTTCCTCGACATCGAGATCCTGGAAGGTGACTACACTCTTCTTCTCGCTCTCCAGTTCCATCGCCTCGGTGATGGGTACAGTCTCTTCCTCTTCTTCTGCGATCGCGTCCTCTTGGGAATCAAAATCTCCTCTTCCTTCTCCATCGCTATCTTCATCGGATTCATCGACGATCCAGGAGGCTTGATATTCGCTCATGCCCTTTGGGATACGTTTGATACGCTTGGGCGTAGTGCCGTGTCGTGCATCCGGCACTTGGAGGTCCTCCATCCCCTCTTCTCGCACTTCCTCTGCCATCTCCTCCTCGGTAGGCCATGTCTGCTCGTTCGCCATATCGTCCGGAATGTTCATCGAGATCATGGAATCAGCCGAGGAGGGTATCCGCTCTGAAAGAACTTGCGATTCAATCTCCATTGCCACACCTTTGTGGGGTTTCGATCGCGCAGTAGTGGGAGCAGACATGATCTAACGAAATGTTATGTCGAAGTATGGTCGTGATCGAAACACATACGCACTTTGGTAACTTGATAGTCTCCATAGTCAGGCAGATGTATGAGTCTGTTGGCACTCAGACGGCCGCCTCGCACGACGCCCGTTACTTTTAAATTTCCGTCTCCCCACTCTGCACTTTCGCCGACCAGCCAGGTTCTTCCGAATCGCCATCTCACTTCGCCCGGGCGTCCCTCTGATAGAGAGCGCACGACACTGAGCGAATCGGGTAGTGATGATAAATCGTACACTCGTCCCTGGGAGGGATCGAAGTACTGCATAAAGGAAAGAAGCGATTTCAAGGCAGCGGTGCGCGATTTTGGGTCGAGAGAAGCGGATGGATCGGGTGGGATCGCGGACATGACGGTCGGGAGGCCCTGGGCTTGAAGAGAGCGGAGGAGGGTTTCACCCGCTTCGGGGACCTCGACAGTCGGACTGAGGAAGAAGAGGACGTAATCTGCAGCTTTGGCGGCGTCGAGGGCTTCCCAATATCGGCCGTATCGGACGGGGATAAATTGGAGGGACGATTTGAAGCGATGTACTCTGTAACAGAACGATCTGAATGCGACGAAGATGGACGGAGTAGCTTCAGGACGTACTTCATCCGCCATATCGGCGCGTTTCCGCCGATGCCATCCAAATCTTCTGCGATAGATGTTGCAAGCGCACGGGCGGCATCAGCTGTGCTGATGTCTTCGCACAAGGGAATGAGCGCGACAATGCGAGGTGCACCATCCACGCCATTGAATATGCGAGTAGATGCGATCAGAGAAGCACGCTTTGCGATTTGAGCTTGCTTTTGTGTGTTGCGTCTGTTCAAGCGAGCCTGCGCTGCGGTACTCACTGCAGGCGATTTTGGGGTAAGGCGGGGAGCACGTCCTAAAGAAACGACATGAAGTTGAGAGAAACAAAAAAAAATAGAGAACCGACCCTTTGTGAGATCTTTGATGGATGATTTTGTAGCATGTCTTGATTTGAAAGGCTTATTTTGCTGTAGGAATTGAATTGAATTGAAGAGGGATCGACGGTGTGATCTTTCGTACCTGCTTGAGCGTCGAGCGATGGTGATGTACAGATTCGACCATGATATCGTGCGAAAGCCCGTTCGATGCTCTTTGCTCACAACCACGATATGCTTCGCGTGTCTTACCCCGTGAAACTAATCCACGAAGCGATACACACACCCCGTTATTTAGGTAAACACAACGCTTCTGTTTTTTGTTCCCAGACTAGCCGCTAGTTCACGGTTTCACCTGCACCTTCTCTAGGCTAGTCCCCAAAGGATGCATAATGCCCTGCTCATATCCGAGCTCGTTCGAGTGGTCTGCTCAGCTTTGGATCAAGCTTCCTTACTCGCACTCGCCCAGACTTGTCACGCACTCCATGACCCAGCTCTGGACGAGTTGTGGAGGGACTTGTACAGTATTTATCCCTTTGTGCATCTCTTGACTCACTGCACCCTGGGAGAGAGTGAAGAGGTACGAATTTTCGTTTTGCTCCGAACCTGCTCCAACTCTGCGTTCCCATTAGACCTTTGCTCCTACTTGGGAGCAGTGGGCGACCTTGCGCAAATATTCTGCACGCGCACGGTCGCTCTACATGTGCATGATCGATGATCTTCCTTACCATTTTCCATGTCTTTCCAACCCGCCTGACCCTGACTCCTTCTTCCCAAACCTACGGACCGTTGCATGGTATCCCAACGACCACCTGACAATGCTACCTTTTCTTCGTCTCTTATGCGGACCTTCCTTGAATACACTGTCAGCCGAATTTGCCATCGACCCCGCCAACCTCGAAATGGTTGCAGCCTTGGGAACTTTGTGTCCAAATATCACGGACATATCTATTTCCGCAGCAAGTGAAATTCCTAGTGAGCATCTAGCGAGTATGCTATCGTCGTCAGTCTGTCGCTGGAAGGACCTCAAGCATGTTTCCTGCGACGACCTCTCGTTATCAGCCCTAGAACACCTTGGCCAGCTAAGAAACTTGGAGTCATTGACGACCAGTGCACTGGGACACTTTTCATCGTCATCCAATCAACCCCTCGGCACGCAAGGGTGGTCCTTCCCATGCCTCCAATTCCTTCACCTGTACACGGGACTATTATCGAGCACGGCCGTCGCCCTTGAAGGCCTCCGCCTATCGTTGAAGGAGTTCAGACTCGATCTGTTTGACGCTGAAGAGCTTTTTCCAGGTTCCTCCTGTTGGCGAGACCTGTTCGTGGCTCTCGCAGAGGCCTGTTCGCACTCTTGCCTTGTCAAACTGTACATCTGTGTCATCAACTCGCCCTTACCTTCAAATGGACCTTCCGTGACCATTCGCGACGTCAGACCGCTGCTTGGTTTTGCTCAGCTCCGTATAGTGTCACTCGAGGGACTGTCGTCGCTCTCGTTGGAAGACGACGATGTCATGGAGATGGCGTCCGCCTGGCCGCAAGTTGAAGAGCTTTCCCTCTCAACGTATGTCGACCACCCTACCGTGTCGTTACCGACATTCCGATCCCTCGTCTGCCTTGCCCGGTCGTGTCCAAAAGTGAGATCGCTTGCACTCGTCGTCGACATGACGTCAATTGGCCCGTCATTCCATTGGACAACCGTCGGGGACCACAACCACGACCGTCACGGCGAGAACGGCAATATGACAGTGCAGTCGTCTGTCCTCGACGAGCTCTGTCTCGGTAACTCACCGATCTCGATCAGGTCACTGACCGCTGCCGCCGTCGCGACCGCGCAAGGGCTTCACCATCTCTATCCCGCGCTCAAACAAGTCGACCTGAGCGTTTGGAACAAGGAACCGCTCAACCGGCTGCCAAGGCACGAGCGATACGAGCTCGGTTGGGCGACAGTCAATGGGGAGTTACAGAGCATGAGGGGAGGAACTCGTCGGAGCGCGTGATGGCGCGTCTAGAATGTTAGCTTTCTGTTGAGCCGACAGACCATACTGATATTAGACCTATAACCCATGTTGTACGTCATTCGATCTCGCTCACTGTGCAAACGAGCATAGGGTTGAATGCAAGTTATGTAATTGGATGATTATGTAAGCCTTCACCGACTTGTCCACATAACCAGACTCCATTCTGCTTCATGGTTGCTTGCACTGCAAGGTGATATCATGGAACTTATTACTCTCATTGACCACCTTTTTTTCCCCTCATGTTTGAGGTTCACGCAAGACAACAAGCTTTATAGTGAAAAAATGGATACTAGCATTGTGAACCAAGGCCTTGGAGCAACAAGCAACTATGTATGGACTAAGCCATAAAAGTTTCACCAATTCCATATGCTGATTCACTGTCACTGTTGAGCATGACATTAATTAATCCCACCCTGGGTTACCCATGCCCTAGGTACTGGGAAGTAGCTTTGCAACAGCAACAGTGACCACTACCCTCAGGCTCATTCATACTGTGCAGTGAACAAAGCAACTCAGTGAATGACAGTGATATGTACATAATCGATGGGAACAGCTCTTGGCTTATGTGGAACATGGAGGCGATCACAACACCTGTCACCTCTTAATCCATGGTCCATTTTATGAAAGGACAATCACACTTATGATGTTTAAATACCTTAACTTTACAGCATCTGGGAATCAGCCTGATCACTAGCTCAGACCAAAATTCCATCAATGCATTATTTACTCACCAGCTATCCTATCATTCAATGCATAAAATGGGACCACAGTATTGTTGTTGGTCTGTGCGTGGGAGCGTCACATTCTTGTCCTGCTGAGTTTGAATTTTCAAGCTTGTCCGGTTAGTCATTGAACTATAAAAGCTGCACCTCTGCCTTCCACCAACTCCCCCCGGATATTGTCGGCGTCGCTTCCAATGTCGAATAAGATTGTGGTGAGCTGCTCACCCGACCTTGGTTGTAGTAGTCCAGTCAGGTAACAGAGAAATTTTTGAGCCCTCTATCTACCGCGCCGTCATAGACGAAGTCATTGCAGCTATTAAGCCTGAATTCGACGAGTATGGTGTTAGCGAAGACATCCTAGCTGACCTGCAACACGTGAGTCATCCTTAACCCGTCATGGAACCTTTCACTTAGTGAGCTCACGTCGCAGAAATGGCAAAGTAAAGTGGTCGCATCGCACGTCGCAGAGTTCGAGCCACAGCCCCAACAAACGGCCCAACATCATCCCGTTTACCCGCCTCATCCAATGCATATGATGCCTCATCATGCCCACTACCCGCCACCGCATAACCCTTACGCCCCCTCTCCGCAACAACAGTCGGCGCAGGTGAAGTCTGAGCCGGTGGATGGTCGGTATATCCTGGGTGCGCCTGGAATGGCACCTTACGCGCTGCCCCCTTTACCTGGACCTCAACTAAATGGGATGAAACAGCCCACATATCCGGGGGGACAACAGAGTGTGTTGTCCTTTGCCCCTCATCCACAACATCTTGCGCGTCCTGCAACGACACCACGGCCATATGTCGCTCCGGCATTGGCCACCGCGACCTCGCAGCCCGCCACAGCATCTGCTTCAGTAGCACAGCAACCCCCTCAGTCTAACCAGACTACGCAGCCGTCAACGGCATCTCAACCAGCACAGTCAGTACGTCCAGGGGGTCAGCAGATCCCTCAGGTCGATGGACCGTCAACCTCTGACTCAGAGTCACCTTCCCCACCCCCGAGTCAATCATATGCACCACGCCCTTCCCACCCGTCATTACCTCAACCGTCTCAAATATCCAGCACATCTCAAGCAGGTGATGAGGCAATAAACAGTGATCTGGATGACTCGGATACGGAGGGCGAGGAGGACGCCGAGGAAGGCGGTCAAGGAGACACAGACATTGTGTTCTGCACTTACGACAAGGCTTGTCGGCATGCCAAATTATATTTATGCTAGTCTCACGACTTTTTACAGGTCGGGCGAGTGAAGAACAAATGGAAATGTATCCTAAAAGATGGCATGATCCATATCAACGGCAAAGACTACCTTTTCGCCAAATGCACGGGGTACGATCCGTTTTGTTTCAAGATAAATTTTGCCGACTGTCTTTTTCAGTGAATTCGAATGGTAGTCCTATGTTCTTGTGTTTCTTTGGACCGCGATGTTAGACTATCTGCATTGCACGTTGTTATTCTGCACACTTATGTCATTACTCGTCAACCCCACCATTGAGACCGTCGCTTTCCCCGTGCACAATAGGAACAATCCGTCCACCACGTACCAGCAAGAAGGTCGTCTGACAGGTGCGGCGAATGGACGACTTCTACTTACCGCGGGGCCGGTGGTAATCTGCTCTGTTGCCGAGGAATTCTTTTAACTCTCTCGAGATCGCCGTTTCCTGCTATCACTATTATCTGGAGCCACACATACAAGTTTCGGTGACCATCTGGTGCCAAATACCAAGCGAGATTGTATAGCGTTTTCGCGCGCGTAAGTACTTTATGTACTTGATTCAATCTGAGTGGCGGTGATTAAATTCGTTACACCGCGGTCTGCTTTGGACCAGTGGTGAGGGGCAGAGCGGAGAGCTTTCGACGTGGAGAAATGCAGGTGTGTCAATAAAAGAATAAACCGCACAACTGGTTTTAAAGGGACTTCGTTGTCTCTACTTTTACTTCACAATGTCATAGGATTTACGGCGATCTACGAGCTGATCAGTAGACGTGGGGTTAGTGATCACGTACACTCACGGCCGAAAAAAAAAGTTCAGGATCTTTACCAATTTCATATCATGAAACAAAACCGCCCGTGTAAAAACCTCTTCCGGTCCACCCTCGTTTCATCCGCACAACCGATGCGAATGGAAAACACGCGGTGAGAAAATAGAGAAGGACAGTATCAATTGCATGGAAACGCTTCCCTCATCGACGCTGGCCTTTTTTCATTGGTTCCCCATTCCCCTTCGAGTCTTTACCCCCTTCCTATATTTTATCCCGTGAAGTGTGAGTTTTAGGGCTACTTCGCAAACGCCCCATGAGGGGAAGCTATGAAACCACGGGGGAAGAATGCCTGGCATTGTTGCTGGATCAACCCAATGAAGGAAATATTAAGACGGCGGACGCAATGTTGTCACTATGGTCCGGGCTTGACTTGATCTTGGTTGCAGGTTCCCTCTTTCAAAGTGGGCCTGGACACTTCCAATTTCGAAAAGGTCCCTGCAAAAGCACCGCCTTGCTCTACCGGTAATCCCATCCGATTGATCAACTTGCGCCCGCGAATCCGTTCGAAAAAGACCAGATGATTACTGACTGCAGCATACCAGCAAGACGTAAAGGGGTACAGAACTGCAGTGGAACGATCTCGAAGGAGTCTAGAGTGTGTTGGTCATTGGGGGGCCTAGGCGTTCCCCTTTTTTTTCATAGAGCCAACCTTGTGGTCTTCACGCTTGCGCCTTCGTGCGCGTATGTACTGATGGGCCCGGAATGATCCGCACGAAGAGATTTAGAGCCCCGCGTCTGCATATAGAACGGGTAAGATCTCTCCAGCCACCTTCATATCGAGGGTATTTACTCATTCGCTCGACAAAGACAAGGTTGGGGGTTTCCTCCGGCTTGTTGCGAAAATGATCACCCGATCAAATCAAGAGAGGTGGACGCCAATGTGGGGAACTTTGTTGACATGTTGAAAAGAACCATACCTTGGTTTGGGAGGCCCAGAACCTTGAGGCAAGGCTCCCAAGCAGGATCCGGCATACGAACACCTCGGCTTCCCGAACCGTGCCTTCGATGGGCATTTGAGTAATCAAATGTTAAACTCGCCCGGCTGTTCTCAGGTAAAGGGTTTACATGGAGGAAAGGCCCGAGTGGGTGTCAAAAAAATCACTTCGCTCACTTGTCTGAAAGTTGGGCAATGCCCTTGCCGTTTTAAATGAGATACCGTACCGGTAACGGTAATGCACATGTCTGAGTCTTGAACTATGCCATCGATTAAATGGTACGGATCACGAGACCAAAAGGGACTGAATTTCCCACAATAGTCAGTCCAAACAACTGGCCTTGATTGGCAAGCCAAGCCTGATTGCCCCTGGCTGTCAGGTATGCGAACGGGGCAACGGGACGGGACGGGTTGACACATTTACAAGGTTGCATGCGAGCGCTCAGGATCGCACCATTTGGGGCAACAGTATTGACGCGGACAAATTAAAAGTCCTGAGTCCTACCGACCAAGCCTGGTAGAGTATGACGGACCTGAATTTATCTGTACTTGGTGTCGAGATACACACATAAGGTTTTGGATTTCGGCATTGCATCCGTTGTCGACAATTAAGCCAAATACATGAGTATGGTTCCCCGGAACACAGAATTTAGTGTCATTAGAGTACACGAAATAAAAATACTCCCGTCATCCTACGAAGAACGGCAAAGACATCCAACTTTCTGATTGTCGCCGTGCATGACCCCGCTCGCTACTTGAGCCCAGTATATACCAAATGCCTGCCTGCATCCTTTACCAGTGTGGGTGCTCGTTGTCGTGGTTGCGAAACGGGTCACTTTGGAAGCTAATGGATCAAGATAGTTTATCACCGCTGCACGGGATAAGAACCCGAAAATAGTCACCCCGACCGTGGTCCTAATGACCGCAGAGCCATATCATCGACAGGATCCCTGCGGTACGGGCGCCGCTGTAAAGAATGAAGCGGTGCAAGATCTACCCTCGATGGTCCAATGGCACCTGAAGGTCCATCAGGTGTCCTCACTGCGTAAAGTTGAGTGGGTGGTTCAGGGCGAAATATCTGAGCGGGTGGCGGAAGAGAAATCTGAGAATAATTGTTATGCGGAGATTGCGTGGATACAGCCCCTTGTAGGTTATACGCGAAAGCATTGTCGCCTCGGCCTGCAGTGTTGGGAATGGTTTGAACCATACCAAGTGTGGATGAGGGTCTATCAAAATTTGAAGCGGATTCCCGAAAGGAGCTGGGGTATATACAAGCAAATTCCTGTCGATAGTCTCTGTCACCGATAGGAGAGTCGGCGGATGATATCACAGAATGATGGTATTGAGGAGAGGGGTTAGGACTCGTGGGATACTCTGCAGACCGACACTGGTCTTTCCGTTCTCTGTGCAGAGCATTAGGTTGAGCATGAGGAATACTCGGCAAAGATGGACGACGGAATTTGCACTCGGTATCCTCGACGTCAGGTCTCAATGGGGGCAACGTATGGAGTGTTCCAAGTGGTGGCAGTGGCGGTAGAGGCGGAGGCACGGAGTATTGTGGGGTATCAGGAGGTTGATGGAGGGCAGGAGGGTGGGAAGCCTGTGGGCTTACTCGATAAGCTTCCTGAGTAAATGCTGGTGACGACGGCCCTGGGTAAGGGGTAGGTTGGGCTGGATACGCGGCAGGAAATGCGGCGTATGTTCGAGTCACAGAGGTGGGTATTTTAAAAACGTCTGTACGGGCACGGGTATCCTCCACCTTGCGGTTCTTGCTGACGCGAGTACTCAGGAAGGTCCCTTCCGGTACTACAAGCTCGGCAACACCAGGAATATCATCGATAGTGCCAAGTTGGTCAACCGTCGCTTGTGTGAAATAGGCAGCTATTTTGGATCAGGAACACACACAACAAATAGGATGACCGAGAACCTACTCAAATGCCATTTGCGGCGGCCTTTCTCTGTTTCGACCCAAACAGAGTACGTCTGCTTTACCAAGGGGTCCCAGTCTCGCGGGGGTTGCTTATCAGAAGAGCTGGTTGAGATCTATTATAAAGAGTAAACAAAAAGGTTGTGCGCATATAATTACCCTGAATGACCTCCATCTGCAGGTGGTGTGTACTTTTCATAGTAGAAAAGAAATTCCTGGAAACACAAATATGAGGGGATCCATACGTTAACGAATACGAAATGAAGGTCGCACGTCTCGCACGCGGGAGGGACTCCAACGACGACCTTCAGTGAAACGCTCGATGCCGAGACCAGTAATTTCAGTGTGAGGACCTCGCTCTTCCCAAGCGTATACACAGCCTGAATGCAAGGCAAGGCGCTCATCTGCGTCAAGTCGCCTGGTGATCATGGGTAGTATACGGCGCTGAACGGCAAAGAAAATTTTGTGCGCATCACGGGTAGAGCGAATACGAACATTGGTACAAGTCGGCCGCTGCTGCATTGTCGGTCAGCTCGGCAAGAGATGGCGGATGGAAGGAAGAGGCAGGGAAGGGCGAAAGGAGAGAGTGGAGTATATTATATTCTTTCCGAGATCTAGTGAGGGGAGGAGGCTATTTGGTAATCTAGTTTGGTAATTAATTAAACTATTTCTATTCCAGGTACGAGCAGGTGCCCTTCAGACGGTGTTGTCAGGATTATTTTATCAGAAAGCTGTCAAGGGAAAAGGTGATACATATTGTTTGATAATTACCGCAAGTAGTCTCAACCTTATTGGTGCAATCGACCCAAAAGGCTGGTCGTCAATCTCGATTGCTGCCCAAACTCTATCACTTTATTACAACTTAAAAATCGCACCACCTTCCAGGCAGCGAGAAGAGAAAAAGCATTTTCCTGTCTTAGAAGCGCGCTTCAAAAGAGGGTACCCACATCCTGCAGGATATCTCGAAAGTACTGATTTCCCCGCGGCATATTCCGGTTGGCCCCGAATTCATATATCTTTCGACCCACTTCGAAGTTCTGCCTCACCTTTCAGATCAGTGGAAATGCCGGGCATACCAACTTGGAAAATCCCGCGATAACCGGTCAGAATGTAACATTCAGTGAAGTCGATGAGATCCATTTATCTAGACATATAGCTAGCTCTGAAGCCTCATTTAAGATATCAGACAATTATTACCCTCTTTTTTTGTAGCGCGGACCATCCCCCAACCCCACTGGTATGTACACTAAAGCGAGCCGCATCCTCAAAACTCCCGCGGTTTTCGGCTCACGAATGTAACACGTTGTACATGACATGCAACTTCACCGTATCTACTGATGCGGCGGCCCCGGCCCCCTGCTAAACGTTTAACTACGCTAATTCTCAATCTAATTTCCGTCTCTTACTAAAGAGAGCTGAGCTGCCCTGTAATACACGTCATGATGCAGCTCTTCCTGTTCTCCAGGCTCACATCTGAATCCCACGGACTCCCACCTTGCACACTTATCAATTCGAACGTTGTTTGCTATGCCATTATTTCACGTGCTCCTCGGCACCTCGCGAATGGGCTTTTGTGGGCCGCTCAGCCCAAGGGATCCTTACTTTGGGGACACGCATACTCGACTGGTCATATCCGCTTCCATCTCTGGAGTGTTCCCTGACCGCTGTCAACAATAATAATATTGCCGCTTTCCCATGGCGGTCAAATTCGTATCATAGCGACGAATGGCAAGAGAGGCACAGCATTTTTGTTCCTCCTTGTTGCAGCGCCTCGCCGGGATAGATCCTAACGCCGCCCTCTTTTCAACATGTACTTACAGTACGTTCCAATGGCCCATCCGTACTCGATGATCTGGCCTCCCTTGGCTCCCACTCTTATAGAATTCCAGAATAGATTGTATTTCGTCACCGTGGCTAGATGGCCAAACCTAATCGTTTATGGATGGCTAAGCATGCAGAACCCAACCTTGATACGTATTGTTCGGCATTGGCATTCCCTGCACTAGCCAAGTCAGCGCCCAATCGGGGTCCGGCCCACTATCGAATCCCGCTGGACTACGAAAAGTGAACCTGTGGCATCGTGGAGCGGAGAAGACTTTGGAGAGAATCACAGAACTTACTCGATCTCGCGGAAGCAATCGATTATGTGTGGAAAATACAACATGATGTAAATATTGATAACCTCGATTGAAACCTTGGGCGTTGCTTGAATGAACGGACCCATGGCATGCATGATGGATGGCATGATTGTGTGTTGATTACCATGGTAGGCTTCTTATTCGTGTCGGCATTACAGTAAGTTATGATTTTATACGGCGGCTACCGCCATGGTTTTTAGTAAAAGTACATATTGTCCCATCCTGTCTAGCTAGCGAATACAGCGTATCATATCAAGAAAGCCTAGGGGACGAATCGATCAAGAAAGAAAGTTCAATTAGAATTGAAGCGGCACAGCAATGGTTACTACAAATGTGCAGAGACTCTGGTGTCCCCGAACACAATCAGGTCAAACTAGGGTAAAGGGTCATTAGTATTTCTTCGTCCACTGGATGTCTCTTGGGTGGAGGAAGATTTTGAAGGTAAACCAGCGGAGCAAGCGTTTGTGCTTGTCTTTCTACACTAGTTGGACCACGAGGTTCGCCAACACCAAGTGCAGGAAGCGTTGCCGCGTTCTGGAATGCCTGATTGAAAGGACGTGTTGGCGAAGGGTATGGAGCGAACTGTTGATGATGGGGTAAATGAACACCTTGTTCGTCTCTGTGCGCGCGTTGCCGAGCTGGGTTATGACGAGCGCTTCTGTATTTTCCGGGTGGAACGTTGAGACGAGCAAGTTCAGGAATATCGGACACCGTCCTCAAATCGTCAGCCGTGTCCGCCGTGAAGTATGCAACTAAATGCAGGATGAATGCAAGGTAAACTATTCGATAAAGTCAACACACTCAGATGCCATTTTCGACGTCCTCGAGACGTATCGACGTATACAGAATATGTTTGTTTCACGAGCGAGGAACGTACAGGCTCTTGACGAGAATTGTTGTGAGGGCGGGACCCAGAGCCAAGGCTAAGGAATTGTCTTGAGGCGAATTAAGATAGACAGAAGATAATGAACGAACGTAGTATCCGAATCCGAGTTCGCGTCCACGTCAATTGGATCTGGGTCTTTCTCTTGATAAAATAGGAATTCCTGCAAAACATCGGACGAGTGATTGCGAGATAGGAAAGTAAGCTCACGTCTCGGACACGACTTGGGCCCCATCTGTTTGCAAACAGGTTAATAGGCATCGTGCATCTCTTGGGATACATACCTCTTGCCGTCCGTCCATCTTTCAATGCCAAGCTACAATTCTGGTTTGATATTACTTTCATGGTGTTTTGACTCATGCACTCACGCCTGTGGCTTCTGGGTTGGGTCCGCGTTCTTCCCAGACAAAGACACTTCCTGATGTAATCGCTCTTCTTTCCTCTGTATCCAGACGCCTAGTCACCATTGGCAGAACGCCAACCGCTACCGCGTGAAATATGACCTGAGCATCCGGAGGCGATCTGTGAAGGGGATAGCTGGAATCCATTGTTTTTGGACCAACAGTTTGATGACTAGCATACCGTACACGAAGTCTCGTACAGGTAGGTTGCTGCATGCTCAACTGCTGAAGCACGGAAATGGATTGCGTGTGGCAGGCGTACGAGTGAGAACTTGAAGTGGTGGATTTAATGAGCCTGATATCCGAATTGAACAGCTGGGTGAGAATCATTCAATGCTGCACCCGCAGGCGTCAGCGAAGTTTTTAGGTGCGGCCAAGGAATGGAATACAGGAGAAACTCGACTTGTCCTTAAATATTAAAGGATCAAGTCCATTTGACGATTCCGGGACACATTAACAGCAAGCGTGATGTAAAATTGCTGATACGGTCGGTTGCGCGAATGTCCTCCTGGCAGGCTGCTGCCAGGGATGGGAAAATAGGCTGACACTGTGAACTCTCATTGGTAGATCATATCACCAGTACTCATCCCGCAGCAGGTGGGCAGCTTTTAGGACCCCGCTGAAGCCGGCCCCTCGCGTGAATTTGCGTGTTGTAATTGTTCGCTAGTTAGCCGGGAGGCTTCGGCGGTGATTGCCTAGCGCAAAACATTGCAGCAAAACTCGCACACTAACACAAATTCATCGCAATTGAAGCCAAACGGAATCCGGGATGAGTCTATAATATGTCAAAGTTGCGAGGATAATACATATATTCAAAAAAGGATCGAGTTTCCAATGACACCAATCTAGGTGTGTTCCTGTTCTCGTGATACGGCAGCGATACTCATTTAAGTCCCTCCTATGCATGTATTTGGGTATATCGAGTATTGTGCTCTCGTATGGGAATGGTCGGACCCCACGATCTCCGTCATGCTATGTTGCTATCGATCCGCTGGATCGATAACAGTCAGTCGTACTGCCACCAAAAGTAATGACCCCGAAAAGGTTACGATGAGATAGGATTCCCTGCCAGACAATTCATTTATGTGGACATTCACTAGCATGAGGAATTTACGCCTTGATACTACTAGGTTGGCCAGGCAATTATGTTACATATTGTTCTGTTCAGAAGCCCTTCGAAAAATATTTTTGAAGGAGCTTACATAAGGCAACGCGGTGTTGATGCTTCCGAACAAGTCATGCCAGCGGCTATATCCTGATTTATGATCTGGCACCGAGTCAATCCAAGCTCACTCACTCTTTGTCGCGTTCATTATATTTTAAGGTGTCTAACTTCTACTCGTAGCAAATCAGTAACTATGTCCCAGCAGCCTGCTTGGAATGCTCCATGTCGTCAGGTCGAAGAACCAGTTTTGAAGGTGTATAATTCCCTAACCAAGACCAAGGTACGGCTTTGATCGTTGATTGATGAGCCCGACAGCATTCATTTCTGCACAGACGGAATTCATCCCAAGAAATGGCCGACTCGTCAAATGGTACAATTGCGGACCAACAGTATACGATGCCTCTCACATGGGCCACGCGCGGTTGGTTGTATTTGATCCAGTCACCGTGACCCTTATGCTAACGATTTGTTCTCTAGTAACTATGTCACTCAAGACATTCTCCGCAGGATTGTATCGGATTATTTTGGCTATGATGTTCATTTTGTTATGAACATCACTGATATCGATGACAAGGTAGCGCTCCTGCTCCCCTTTTCTCCTGCGTTCATATTGCACAAAAGATAATCTTGCGAGCTCGTCAAAATCATCTTTTCGACAACTTTCGCGCTCAAACATCTTCTCTCACTCCCGACCTTCTCGCTCAAGTGCAAGACGCCTGGCAGTCATATGTCTTGAACGAATTATCCAAAGGGTTACCGGAGAACTTTAAGCCAACTGCTACAAATGTCCTTCACTTGTGGCCCCAAATCAAAGCCGTTCGAGATGACCCAGTTCAGAAGGCCGAGTGCTTGAAACGTGACGAAAAGTTTGAAATGCGTCTGGGCATTGCTGTAAATCTTCTTCTCTGTGTGGAACGGTTGTCTGACCATAAACCATAGATTCGTGCAGATTCCGCATTGTCTTCCGCCAGAAACGGCCCAAACGATAGAGAATCTGCTTTGGTTCTATTAGACGACTCTCGGGATATAATATCAGCATTGCTGGACAAAAACGTGACGATATCTTCCTATGTTGTTTAGCAAAGCTGACTATCTGTGCAGTCGAAACACATGGTGACAGATCCGTCTATTTTCCGCGAGCTGGCGGCTTTCTGGGAGGATCAGTTTTTCAAGGACATGGATCGCCTACGGGTCCGTAGACCTGACGCGTTGACACGTGTGACGGAGTACGTTCCCGAAATCGTGGACTTCGTAAAACGCATCATGGACAACGGCTATGCCTATGCCTACGAAGGCAGCGTATATTTTGACACCGTTACCTTCGATTCATCAGAAAATCATAGCTACGCGAAGTTAGAACCTTGGAGCAAAGGAAATAGAGAATTGCTTGCGGAAGGAGAAGGTTAGTCTTGATATTTCTGGCTGGAATGCTAGATAGTCATTTTATACACACAGGGGCATTGTCGTTTCATGCTGGCAGACGCTCCGCGTCAGACTTCGCTCTGTGGAAAGCTTCAAAGCCAGGGGAGCCTTCTTGGCCGTCACCATGGGGCCCCGGTCGTCCTGGTTGGCACATTGAGTGTTCGGTGATGGCCAGTGCGATACTCGGCGACCACATGGACATACATTCTGGTGGTATTGATCTTGCTTTCCCACATCATGATAATGAGATGGCGCAGTCTGAGGTGAGATGGTGAATCTGCTTTGCCAAACTCGCTATCTTCTCAACTCGTACAGGCATATCACGAGTGTAGTGCCTGGGTCAGCTATTTCCTCCATACGGGTCATCTGCACATCGAAGGTCTCAAGATGAGTAAATCTTTGAAGAATTTCATTACCATCAGTGTGAGATATAGTGTTTCTTGCCGCTTAAACTTTTCTGATGAAACATGATTCGTGATTAGGAGATCTTACGACAGTTTACCCCGCGTCAGCTTCGACTGGCGTTCTTATCGCAATTGTGGAACGCCAAAGTCGATTTCTCCAAGTCAATGATGGCAGGTGAAGTGAAAACGATCGAGACTAATTTCAACGTATGTGTCACGATGACGTTCAGGTTTGTATATCTAACGTTCTGTAGAACTTCTTCGTGACAGTCAAAGCTTTGTTGTTGGCTGGCGAGAGGGCATCGGACGGATATCATCATTATGAAGAACCCGAAAGAGAGCTTATGAACGGGTAATCGTGCTTTCGTGTTTGGTCTTACTCTATCTTACAATTTTTTGAGGCTTAATGAAAGCAAGTTGGCATTCCGTTCCGCACTTTGCGACTCTTTCAATACCACGGAGGCCCTCAGGGTGCTGCGGGATTTGGTCTCGCGTACGAATGTTTACATCAATTCCCGCGCAAAATCCACAAATGTCGCCTTGGTTGAACAATCGGCCCGTTGGGTAGGTGATATGCTGCGCATGTTCGGTCTCGGAGAAGGCGAGAGGCTTGAATTAGGTTGGGGCCAAGAAACGACAGGTGATGTAGATTCCGCCAACGTAAGCATCGAATTTTTCTTCGCGAAAACACTTTCTCACTTGTGTTCATGTTAGCGGGAAGAGCTATTGCTCCCTTATCTTCGTGCACTCTCCTCCTTTAGAGATGGTGTCCGTCGATTGGCCATTGCAAAGGAAGATGATTCATTGAAGGAAATATTGAAGCTCTGTGACAGACTTCGTGACGAAGATTTGGTTCCATTAGGCGTGGCATTGGACGACCAAGAAGGTTTTTTTCTTATCAATCTTTTGTTCAGACACATCCGCTAAGCCATCCCAGATGGTAAAGCTCTCCTCAAGTTGGTTCCTCCTTCGGAACTGATCAAGGCACGTGATGAAAAGCGGCGGAAGCTCGATGAGCAAGTGGCCAGGAAAGCAATACTGGTGCAGGCCGAACAAGCTAAACGCCTGGCAAAGATGAAAAAGGGGCGTACACCTCCCGAGGAGTTGTTTAAACCGCCAAACGTTCCTGAGGGTACGTATAAGCAGTGGAATGAACAGGGGATTCCTACGACCGATGGTGAGGGAGGGAAGCTGAGTAAAAATCAAGAAAAGAAGCTATTGAAACAGTGGACCGATCAGAAGAAATTGCGTGAAGAATTTTTGGCGTGGCAGGAGCAGGAGCAGGAGCAGCAAAAATAAGAGTATTTCGGACGTCCTCGACTCTTTCCCATCTGTTGCGAGATATATCATACAATATCTAGATAGATGACATTTGGTTGTTACCAATCACATTTCTCCATGATCGAATGGGTAATGGCTTGTAATCCAAGTTTGTCTTGTTCGTCGAATCCGCCCAGCGCGAGGCAGTCCAGGTCAAGGACCCCCAATACCACCTCGTGATTTCCGTTCCGTAAAACTAGGGGACAGACGATTTCACTCTTGGTTTCTCCATCACAGGCAATATGACTAGGGAACTCGTCCACATTGGCAACGATGACCGACTTTTGACACAGGAACGCGTGGGCACACACGCCTCGAGCGCGGTCAGGAGATGCGTCGATGAATTGACAAGCAGGCCTCCCGCAGAAGGGCCCCAAAAGGAGAGTGACGTTCTCGTTCGTCGCCGCGGTGGTTGGATTTTCCCCGGAGAAACGGGGTTGAGGGAAAAGGGAAGAATCGAGGTAGAAACCTGCAATCACGTTGTCAGAGATCGGAGCTCTATAGTCTAGACCTCCTTGTGCACGTCGCACCGCATCGATGGGAATGCAACCGGTTGACTGAGGTGGGATCGAGACTCGCCGCCGGTCGCGGCGAAGGACCTCCAATCTCGAGAAGTTGATAAAGGTTGTCAACGTTACTCACCACACCAGTTGACGGCTCGATCTCCATTCCCAAAATGAGGTCTGAAATCGAGAAGGGAGTTGTATATCAGAGAAGATGCGTTAGCCAAGTTGGACACCTGACTCCATGGTTTCAGCTCGACATTCACACGCAACGAACTCGATGCCATACCCAACATCTTTGATCCTCCAGCAAGTAGGCTAACTGGTTACGGACGTGAATCCAAAACTCGGCCTTTGAGGTGATCTCCTGGGGGACAAGCGACGAGTCTGCGTGGGGCATTACTCCACTTAGATAAGTAGAGCAGCGTTTATGTAAGCACAGGCTCTTTCCGCAACCACACGGCCTCGACTACACCCCTTGGAAGTAGGAAGACGGTCCCTCCTACTCTTCTGATGCGCTCTGGATGCACAAGCTCGATGAGTACAACCAGCTACTCGTCCAAAATCCTTTTTCGTATGACAGCACCTTGGCATCATCACCCAGCATCCGTGGCCCTAGCCTCTCCCTGACGCTCGACTCGTCGTCCCAGGACCCTCCCCTTCGTAACCGATCCACTTCACCCGAACGCCGATATCGAACACCAAGAATACCGGCGGTGACTGTCACTGACAGTGAGAGCGAGATAGGAAGCTCGGACGGATTGTCCGCTGATATAGGCGCCGATGAAGACGTGGTTTCTAACACCGAGGTCGCTCAGCGCGACAATGATATCATCAGACACACGGTCTGTCTATTCCCTCTTGTGCATGGTTCACTCTCTTATCTGGTTGCAGATCGGTCCCAATGACTCTTTTGCTGGACTCGCTCTTCGGTACGGCGTTTCTATCGCTGCCATTCGTCGTGCCAATCAATTGTGGCCGTCCGACCCGATTCATCTACGTACCGAGATTTTGGTTCCTCCTAGGAATGCTCCTCGCTTCTGCAAACCTATCCCACTTGGGGTCCCGGACTCACCTTTGGGATCCAATCCCGAACCAGCCCCCCGGTTACTTCCGTTCACTTCCTCCCTTATTTCCTTTCGGGATATGATCCTTTCGCTTCCGGCACGAGTATCTCTGGAATCATTAGGCTCGAAGGCAAGCACGAGCGAGGACCATGAAATGAATGATCTTCAAGCGACTCGTTCTCGCGAAGCATCAACGTTAACCTACGTCCCTCGTTTTGCAGAAGAAGGGTACGAGCTACCCATTCTTAAAGTTCGGTATGAGCAGCATGATGTTTCGCTGGGATCACCGCCCGCATATCTACCCCACGATAACCGACATCCGGACTTCAATTACATACCCTCCTCCGGTCCTGATTTGCGTTCGCCCTCTGTCCATTCCCCAACCGTGGTTGTGCCGGACAGATTGCCTCGGAAGCAACCTTTTACTGTTCTTCCGGTTCGCACATCACAACTGGAGCCAGAGCCAGCCATGGAACTACCTGTTCGGCGTTCCCGTATCTGACAACCCTCAGGCTCTTGATATGACAGAGCACGACATCGAAACCAAATACTTCGTTTAGTGGATTTACAGTATGGTTCTATCTGTCCACGTATTTTACGTAGCTATCTGCTCATACGAGTCACTGCTATAATCCACCGCACATGTATTTGGACTTGCAGCCATATCTGTTTCGCTGCCATTTGGTTTATACGCTTTCTATTGACTGCCGCTATGGTCAGGTTACCTGGACGGTCCCCTGCGTAGCTCCCACAAACGTCTCCGCAGTTCTATACAGGGCGAGACGTACGCACGGATTATTTTGCACGTCGGATTCAGACTAACTTACAGGGCAAGGTTTGTACGGAACAAGTCGCAGTGGTCCAAGACGTGGCCCAAAGTCTCTGCGAGAACTCAAACAATTCGTTCAGTGTGTCTTCTGACACGCCAGTGATATGTTGGCTGGTTCGTCAGTTCAGGTTGCATAACTAGTTTCCAAATCCAAACATCCTTGCTGACTCACGCAGGCAGGGATTCATGTGATCAGTTATTCTCGTCGGCCCCCTCACAATGCTGGGCATCATAGTCTTTCGTTTGGCTATTTCTGAAGGACCCTGAGAAACGAGTGGTAGGTCAAGCGGTTGTCTCGCTTTATATCCTGGCTATCTCACCTACCAGGACGTCCTATTTTCTCCGATCCATTCATCATGGACAAGGTGGGACACCCCCGCATCAAGGGAACCGCTCTCGTCGCCGCGATCACCTCTGTCTGTAGCTTCGGATTCTGGCTCTTTGGCTATGATCAAGGGGTTATGTCCGGTGTAGTAGTTTCCCAGCCATGGCTCGAGCAGATGGGGAATCCTAGCACCGTTATGATCGGCACAATCACCTCTCTCTACGACATCGGTGCCGCTGTTGGTGCCATCTCAGCTGCAAGCAGCTCGGAACGTCTGGGTCGAAAAAGAACACTGATTCTTGGGGCGACTATCGTTATACTCGGTTCGGTGCTCATGGGTACCGCATTTGAACGTATCCAAATGATGGTCGCTCGCATTATCACTGGTTTTGGTAAGCTTCATTTTACGCTTTGAGAAGGATGGCTCACCTTCGTCCCCAGGAATCGGGTACATCACGTCTGGTAGGTTGCAGTTTGAGCTTCATGTTTGGACATCTCATGTGTTTTATCAGTGACCCCGGTATATCAAAGCGAGATATCGTTGCCCCAGCACCGAGGTTGGTTGGTTTGCTGTCAGCTAACAAGCATGCTCGGCGGTATCGTGCTTGCGTACTGGATGAACTATGGTTTTTATTTCCACCCCAGCTCGGCTCAGTGGCGCTTCCCTCTTCTTTTCCAGTGTGTCTTTGCGGTCTATGTCATTGCGGTCTCGCTGTGGCTCCCAGAAACCCCTCGTTGGCTCATACGTCATGACCCTACGCCGGACCGGGGCACTATCGTTCTTGCAAAGTTACGCGGCGTCTCGCCTGGTCACCCAGTGGTCCAGAGAGAGCGTACTGAAATCTTGGACGCAATTTCCATCGAGTCAAAGGAAAAAAGCACTTGGTCGGACCTCTTTAAAGATCACGGCGTTCGTGGAAACAAACGTTTCTACCTTGCACTTGGTATTCAATTCATGCAACAGATGACCGGTATGTCCATACCGAGTCATGCATGCTACGTTATTCAAAGTGACTCCATAGGCATCAATATCATCACTTATTACGCACCGACCTTATTTCAACAGAGTCTCGGCATGTCACAGGAGCGCTCTCTTTTTCTCGGTTGTTTCCTCCAAGTCTGGTATATCATTGCCTCGTTTGTTACTGTGAGGTTCATGTACATTATATTCTTTTCTCGTCTGATGGTGTACTGGTTATATAGTGGTACACTATCGATCGTATTGGGCGTCGCAAACTCTGGATCTCTATGGCATACGGACAGTGTCTAGTTCTCATACTGGAAGCTATCTGCGTCAAATTAAACACACCCCGAGCAAGCATTGGGGCTGTTTTCCTGATCTTTGTCTACGAAGCTTGCTTCACATGGGGTTGGTCGTCGTAATCATTGTCTTCGGGACGATTTCTGATACCTATATGCAGGTTGGATGGCTACTGTTTGGATTTATCCTCCCGAGATTCTTCCTCTGAAACTCCGTGCAAAGGGTGCTGCACTGGCTACCGCTGCGGATTTCCTGGGGAATTTTGTGGTTCGTTCTTTACCACTCTCGTGAGGAAGAAATGACAATCGAGTTGTAGGTTGTCCAAATCACACCGCCGGCGATACATAACATTGGCTACAAGACGTATATCATCTTTGCGGTTTTCAACTTCGTCAATGCATACATTGTCTGGGCATTCTATCCCGAGACTGCTGGACTTTCGCTGGAGTCTGTTGATGACCTCTTTTGCTCGGACAAGCATGACAATCCGGTCAGATCACGCAAGTTTGGGTTTCAGTGGTCCATTGTTGAAAAGGCAGCGTTGGCCGTGCAGGACAAGAGGTTCTATACTGCTGGGGTGGTCAAGGGTAATTCAGATATAGTAGAGCTTGGCGTTTCCAAGGACAAGGATGTCATGGAGGCAGCCAAGACGGCGAAAGCTCACGGGTGTGATCCCTAACACATCAACTACGGCTGCCACGAGTCGCTACTCCATAGCTATATTGTAACGGGTCGCCTGCCAGATCGATGGTTATTTGGGCATGTTATCTTTCTGCGTTGAAACAACTCTATGTTACACTCTGAGACCTGAGGCCCGAACGACGATGGCGACGGACGTCACCCAACGTTCCCTACCTGAAGCCCCCACAGCGGACCTCAGCAGACACCCCAATCGACTCAGTGCTTATACTATCGTTCTGCGAGCGGAAAATGAAGCTCAGAACCCGCAGCACGTTATGTCTGCCAGAGTCGTCGGACTCATGCTCCTCGAGCTCCACAAACGGGCGCATATCTTTGGCGATTTAGCCCGCTCCACGCTCACCAAGTGGATCACGTCGCCACCCAGCGCAAAGGGGGCCAGTGACCGCGATGTCGTTTACAACCTCGGCGTACTTTTGCGCGAGAAATTCATCCGACTATGTGCGTTAACCCTTATAGATGGAGAAAAATACGTAGTAGAAGTCTGAGGTCTTCCGTGAAAGTGACAGGTTAGAAACACCGCCTTGACCTATTCAGGAGCGCTCGATATCCCGTCACATCGAGAATGTCACTCTCCGGATGACTAGTAAATGACGATCGACTCGTGCCGATCTCTTTGACGCAATGTGTGACGTGCTATGTTGACACGAGAGGCGAAATGAACAAATGCCAATGGGCCCATCACCACCGTCACCTTGGAAAGGAAATCTGTGAGAGAGGGCCTCACGACGAAGGGTGGAAATAGATGAGAGCCACGGCTCGACACCGGATTCATCGATGGATCCCAGGGTGTCCACCGTGCAGTGGATAAGGTTTACTAATACACACAGCCTGCCCAACAATAACATAGACGCCACGACTTTGTGAGACGAGATTGGCTGTACACGGAAAGTCGGACCCGAGGTACGTGGACTGCAATGGGGAGAGCCGTGTTCTTTGAGGTTCCTCGATTCGGGCGGGCGCAACGGAACAAGAATGAAATGGCCCAGAATGCACATGGATTGATGGATCTGGTATCAAGGTAATGATGACAGCAATGAACCACACAACCCACAGCTGGCGGTCAACAATTGGTGAAACAATTGGAGTGTGCCGGCAACGTGGGACGTGCGATCGAAGGAACCGTCGTGCCCCAGTCCCACGTCCCACGTCCGTCTCTAGCAACTAGTCTATTTCCTTTTTCGTCTAATTGTATCTTCCCTGTTTCTCCCTCCTTTATTGTGTTCTGCCTTCAAGTCGCGTATCCGTCTGTATGTGACCTTCTACGATGCGGCAGCCCCTCACTACCAACACAAAAAGCCTTTGCCGTGTTGCTTCACTCTCCCGGAACAAAAAAAAACTCGGGTGGCTTTTTTGTTCTCCACCGTGGTTCCAGACGGCGCTTCTTGACTGAGTGGCCCAAGATGGGCACAGCGATCACTCCCTCCAGCTATAAAACACTGGAAACGATGGCGGAGGTCCAACAGCCATTCTTCGAGTCTTTCTCGTAGCATATCATCACACCTGTTACTCTCCAAATGGCACCTGCTGCAGCCAACTATTACTCTCCTCCCTCCCACCCCTCATCAAAGCAACGCGGGCACCGCATCTGCGATACCTGCGGTGCAGTCGAGAACCCATCGATCCAGAAATTCCGCTACTGCGGTGGCTGTGTGAGTCTCCTCTTCGATATCATCACACGATCTAGATCTGATTCATCCTATGTGCACAGATGACGACTCAATACTGCGTACGTTTATTATCGCGCCAATCAGGCAGCGTTTTATCTTACTCACGTTTCCCTTCGTAGTCGCCCGAATGCCAAAAATCGCATTGGCCTTCCCACAAGGCGATTTGCCAGCACACCGCCGCACAGGTTTCCGAAGCAAAGCAACAGGGGATGAGCGCCGCATGCCCCGACGAAAACTTGGTCAAGCATCTGCGTAAATTCACCTCTACGCATTCGTCACTGCTTGGATGGGCCGGATTCCAAGCCCTTCAACTAAAACGTCTTCCTGCCAACATTCGGCAGAACGCGCTCCTCATCGAACTCAGTTACAATCCATGTGCGCTATCTGATCCCCGGACCTCGTGTTTATCTTTCTTACACCTTCGGATCTCCTCAGGTTCTCAGTGGCAGGCACGCACATTGTGGCTCGGTCATACGTGACCAGCCATGACCCCCTGGTTTCTGCCGACATCGATCGGAGAGAAGAACGATGTCGCCGGAGTGGCGGCGTCGGGACCCTGGTCATACTGGTGCAATGCAGTGGCATCAGCCAGGTGATGCCTGTAGAAGTCGACCCACCGAGCAAAATCACCTGGGATTAGAGGGAGGACTGGCCAGAAGTCCTCCGCCACTTTGTTGAGTCCGGACGAACGGACTTCAAGCCGATATCAACGACCGCGCGCGGGTGCGTTCCATTCATTTCATCCCATGGCTCTCGAAACTGACCTATGACACAATAGGGTCCGCTATGGATAATTTTGTTATTTCGCATTTTCTGCCCACAAGCGCATTTCATTTGTCTTCTAATGCGCTTCTCTGGCTCCAGTTCCTTTTTGTCCCAGTGTTGATCATTGCTGCATGCATTTATTTCATTTAATTCGCATTTTTATCTTTTCGGACAATCTCTTTTATCATCATGTATCCCCATACCCACATGATGTAACACTGAAACGGTTTTCGATGTGATGTTTTTAATGACTATTAATAAATGATATGATATAGATTTTTGAACCATTCATCTGATGGAGCTGACTAATAATCCTGCATGTCAACATACACTAGTGTCATTGAAACATCCATCTCATCAACCATGGCTGTTGTGCCACAGTGAAGGGCTCACATGGCAGCCCCCACTAATGGCTCATGCACAATTACACTTTGAGATGCTCAACCATGCTCAGAAGATGACCACAATAATGGTGGTGCTATCAAATCATCCTTCAATGCTGCTGTGGGCATGCTCAAGCTTCATGGCACCCAATGGAGAATGTGCCAACATATGGCCTAGAGTGTGGACATTGTTGATAACGAGGAATGCAGGAAGAAGAAGTCCAAGAGTACATGTCTTCTTTTATTTATCTCTTCTCTGTGTCGCATGTGTAGCGTGTGGTCATGTGGTATGTTTTATATCTGCATATGCTACTTGTTGCTTTTGCCCTGGCCTGCCATATTGATCTTGGCGACAATGCTGATGAACCTTTGAAATCATGATGGTGTACACAATCAAATCAATATATTACATATACCACAAACCGCGGCAGTTTGATGAATCATCGTCTGAGTCTGAGTCTGAGTGTTGAATTGGTAATATTCTATTATTAATTCTAGACCATTCTATTCTAGACTGAGTCTATTTGTTATATGATCTTCTATTTCTTTCTAGAAGATTCTATCATTATATTATTGATATTATTCATCCATTATTTATTCACTTAGTAATCCGCAGTATATGCTGACTAATGCACAGTCATGCTCCTTAATTGCTATTGGATAGAATATTATAGAATGTTCTTCATTTATATTACATGATTTATTTAGAACATTCTATGACCTTCCATACATACACAGATACAAACATGTACTATAGTATATAAGGGCCTGCTTAGCCCCTTTAAATCCTGAGCTTGCTTTCACCCAACAAGTAATCAATAGCTTCGGTTTAGCCTCAACTACAGACAGCTCAAATCCCTAGTAAGTTTCTACTAGAGATCACTCTTATCAGGATCCCTTGCATCTCTTAGCTGTGCCTATAGAAGTCCTGTTGGATTTCTATAGGTTATGAGCCCTGCCTTGACTATCTAATCTGCTTGTTAATTGCAAACAGACTCATTGTCTGTGATGTCAGACCAAGTCACGCATTCAGAGCTCTCTGTTCTTGAGCAGTGTCTTCACCTCTTGGAACTCTCTTTCCATTGTACCCAACCAAGTACTGACAAGTTTTTTTCCTTGTCTAGATCTTCTCAATCACCACAAGAGTTATATATTCCACCTGATAGGCGTCCTGTCTTTGTTGACACCCCTGCCTCTTCTCAATCTTTCATCCCTCCTTGACCTTCTCGATTCCCTAGTGTCTATCCGCATTGGAGACTTTCTTATCCCACAGTTCACTTAGGATACTATCCTTGAAGACCTAGTAATGTTTCTCCTCTTATCCCTTGGTATGATCATCTATCAGGATGACACCCTTTTACTATCTCCGGAGTTATCGATGACGACCTCTTTCTCTCCTGCCCAAATTGTAGAACTCCTGGACAATCAGGACAACATTGCACCTGGTGCTCTTTTACTTTCTCAAGCTTCTTTTACACTAACACCGCCTTTGCTCGAGCTGCCTGGTCCAGTGCTTGTTATCCATGTCCAGTTCCACCTCAGTGAGAATTCTCCTTTGTCGCTGTCCTCCTATCCCTCATCCTATCACACATCCTCACCAAGGAACCACTTCTTCCAGCTCTCTCCTTTCTCAGCCACCGCTTATGCAGACTGAAGTTGAACAAGCTGAGCTCTCATTACTAGATCCAGTCCTTCCCCAGCTTATCTCAGATATTGCTGGAGTTCACATCATCCCTCCATCATCCTCATCCAATCAACAGTTCTCAATTTCAGAGCTTCCTCTTCTGGTTCCACCACCTTACACAAGTTCCAACCTCCTTTTCGAACCTCGTCCCTCATCTCCTTGCTATGCCCCGCTTGGAACTCCCATGGACCCTATCAGAACTCCCAGTCATTGCCTTCCGGCACATGGACTATCTGAAAGAAGCCCTGGAACTGCTTTGATTTGAAGCTCCAGCCAAAGAAGAAGAACAAGGAGAACTGGAGATGGTAACCACGATTGTTCCCAAGGAGAATGATCTTCAAGATGACTGTATCTGGCAGTTGATCTCACTGTTGATATGCCACTGGTCTACAAAAGTTGATCTTACTTCTCTCCTTGACTTGCACTGTCAAAAGCACCTTACTTACCCAGTTCTCTTCATTGAACTGGGGCTACCACCTGTTACG
>JBBPME010000178.1:0-42852 GCA_038090155.1 Rossbeevera pachydermis
TTACGTGAATGAAGAAGCCGATTCGCAATGGAGTGTGCTAAGTCGACGAGATTGCTCTGCATACACATAAGACAAAGGCACAAATCATAGCCCAAACGGTCCGAAGTACCTTCAGTACAACAATGGACCCGTCTCTGCTCAGCTCCAATCCCTTGTTCCAGCCCGCCTTGCTCCATCGCGCAGTTCTGATCTCAAAGAACAGCAATCCGTCGAGCAACTGCCTCACGTCCTCCTTGTCTACCATCCCGTCCTGTTGCACCAGCAAAAACGTCGTCATCCACTCCAGGAACCCGACGACCCACCCAAACGGATCCATTGCGACGCGATTTCCCTGCATAAACGACCAGAGCTCGTGCAGACTCATCGACGTGCAAGGTGTGCCGCTCGGGTTCGTCGTGCCGTACTGCGTTGTCGTGTCAGCCGCGCCAAACTTGACAGACGACCGAGATCTACCTTGCACCACATATCCTCGAATTTGTATGGAACGAAACGGCCTTCGTTGTCAAACACCCCCGAGTCAGATCCGTGCTTGCCGGTATGAATCGTCGCGACGTAGATACGCAGAAACGGATCAGGGACATAGCTCTTGAGGAAGCTAGAAAACAATCAAAGGTTTGAAATGCGCACTGCCATAGACCCTCGCCCTCCCCACCCTCCTTGCCCCCTGCCCCCTCACCTTCTCCGCTCCTGCCCTCGTCATTGCAGAGCAGCGACTGCACAACACACAATTGTGTGCGTTGTGTTGTCGCTGCTACGCATTGTTGCTCCCGCTCCCGCTCCCCTGCCCCCACACCTTCCCTCTTACCGCCCTCACCCTACCCGCTGCCATCGCCTATCGCTCTGTCACCTCCGACTGTCGCTGTCGCTGTCGCCCCATCACCATCCCCACTCCCGTTTGCACTGCCAGCGCGCAACAGCGACAATACATGTGCTGTCACCGTTTCCTCCGTTCCGCACACCCTCATCTCTGACCCGCTCCTGCCCTCGTTGTCAGCGCAGAGCAGCGACGATACAACACTTACGGTTGTGCGTGTTGTATCGTTGCTGCTATGTGTCGCTGCTTGCACTCGCACCCATGTGAGTAGCTTTTATTTTCCCTCTTTTTGCCTTTAGTAGTTATAACCTAGCCTCAATCCCGACTTACTGTAGCTACAACCTACTACATTTTGTCCTCACTTACCCCCTTTCGACCTTGGCGAAAATTCCCCCCCGCGCGGCACCGTCACTGTGGGCAGCGCGTCAGGTGACCGACAGGTCGCGACTCGGTCACGCCGGCACTCCAATCATACCCGGAGGGTGCCAGGAAATATTAATTAATCTGCAGACCGTCAAGGAAGAAAAAATTCAACCCGAACTCGACTTCAAAAATGGTCAATAGTGTTGTCACTGGCGGTGGGTTGGGGCAGTGAAACGAAGATGGAAATATTGTGTGAGCTGAATGGTGATGGCTGGCTACAAGTACTTGAGTTGAAGCAAAGTGGTGCCACCCGGCCAGCGACTTGAAAGCACAAACTCTCACCGAGCCTGACTGAGTAAATGATGAGCCAGACCATGACATTCAAAGTTAGTATTAAGCTGATTACTACTATGTACACAGTGGGATGGCAGCGCTGCCACTGGCGCTGCATGCTGGTGAGCAAACTTGGAGGCTCGTCGTCCGGGGCGGCCGGGGGGAAGAGCACAGGTATGGGTAACCTGCGCGGGTATGGGTACAGGTCTGGATTTGTGGACCTGTGATCAACCCGCTACCCATGGCCATGGGCGTCAGGTACCAGTACCCCCGAACATAAGGGGCCGTAGGCTACACGCCAGTATGCGGCCATGTCGTCACGACATCGCAGCGTGGTGCTGCCCAGCACACTGCGCCGTCATGTCATCACGGTCGAGGCCATATCATCGTGGTTGGGCCGCGGTGTCATCGCGTCGTTCCGGCTCGTCGTGGCTCAATAGCGCTGTGGTGTGGTTGTGGTCCGAGGCGTAGCGGCAGTGGTGTCGTTGTCGTGGCCCCGGGAGTCGTTCACCGTCATCACGTCATTGTGGGGCGCCGGCGATGTCGTTGGCATTAGCAAAGTTCGCGTCGTCGCGTCGTCATCCGTGTCGCCAGTTGGCGTCATGCTGGCATTGCATCGTCGTCTCGTGGCCCCGGGTGTTGCGGCAGTGGCAGCGTCGTCACATTGTCGTTGTCGTGGACCCGGGTGTTGCAGCAGCGGCGTCGTCATGGTGTCATTGTCGTGACCCCGTGGCATCGCAGCAGCGCCAGCGTTTCGTCATTCGTCATTGTCGTGGCTCCGCGTCATCGTCGCAGCTCTGCGTGCACATCCATTGGGAGGCAGAGGCAGAGGGAGGCCCGGGGGGACATCCGAGTCGCTGTTGTCGCTGCCAGTGTGTTGCCAGCGTGGCGTGTCATGCTTCCTTTGGGATGCCCAGGGTCATGGCGGGGGGAGTGGAAGATTCGAGTGGCGCTGCTGGGAGGCGTGGAACAAACTTGCCTTACAAGTAAAGTCCCATAAGTCCATTTCAAATCCGATATGTCCCCTGGTACGACCACGTGACTTGACGGGTTCTTCCATCACTATGACCGTCAACGATTGGTTGGTTGCAGACAGCGAAGAGGAGGATGAATTCCCTCCGCTGTTGCCAGGTTCACCATCTGCTAATTTGGCTTCTGAAAGTGAGTATTACTAGTCAACTACCACATGGCTCTCCGTCTCACTTCAGACAGCAGTCTTTACCCCGGATCAACCGCGCACCCCTCAGCAAAGTCGCGTTTTAGAAGGGTCTCTCTTCACTCCACCACAACCTCCGCGGCTTGCGACGGAATCCACCATTGGTAACTTTACCGGCACACCTTCCGCATCTGGTCCTCCTTCCATACTGGCCCCCAAACCTCGGCCCAGGCCACGTCTAGTGACGAAGAAAAAAGCCCCAAATTCTCCTCGTCATTCAGATATAGCAGGAACCTCCTTCTCGCATGTCAGCGACCTACCTGTCTCAACAAGGCGAACCAATGATAGCATATATTCTGCGGCAGTCACGTCGATCAAAATTCCGGATGCGATCGAGGATGAATACGCTTCGTTTGATATTGCTGAGCGCGCCAAGATGCGTTCACGGAAGTCACAGAAGGGGAAGAAGCGCTTAGAACCTCCGGCTGCAATGAATGACGTTATCGAACTGACATCAGACGAGGACGAGCTTGCTTTGAAACCCACGAAGCGTCAGAAGAAGCAGGAAAATCCATCTTTAGAACCCAAGATTGCGAATAGGCCCCGGCCAAAGCCCACGCTGGTCAAACCTGCTCCTGTATTACCAAACGGATCCCCCTCGAATGAAACCGTGATAAAGGATGCTCTAGCACTTCCCGTACAACACGCACCATCCCCTCGACCACCTGAATCAGCACTACCCACTATCCCGCCTTCAACGCCACCGCAAGATCGCGAACTCACGCCCCTGTCCTCCCCTCCAGTAACTACCACCCGGAAACGCAGGAGGGTCCGTCCCTCTATACCTGATGATGAGGACGAAATAGATAGCATCGGTCTACCCACCGGAGACTCTTCATCGAACTCAATCCCTTTGCCGTTCTTTGATCCTTCATCCTTGCCCACAGATTCTGGAGTAGAAATTCCCCTTGAACCGGCCGGTGGTCGAGGCAAAGGAAAGCGGACATCGTCGAGAAAAAAGCCAATCAATAAAGATAAAGGAAAGAAGGGGGGAAAGACAATCGATGCCATTGACGAAGTAGTCGACGAACGCACAAGGACGAACGAGGAGTCTCATAACTCAACTCTTCCCGACATCGCCGGCTTCTCTGATGAGCCCCACATTCCAGTATCTAGACAGAAAAGCCAGCTATCAGATGGCTTTAGCCCTCCAAAGCAAGACCCGCCGCTCGAACGCACATCGGCCACCCGTCTCCAAGTTCGTAGCACGTCAATCAAACCCAAGTCAACCCCCATGACAGACCTTATTCGGCGTGTAAATTCACAACCGTGCTCGCCATTTCCTAACGCGACCCGAACATATTCTCCCTTTATAAAATCTTCCCGAACAATGCTCTCGAGGATTGCTCCCCTTCACCCACATCGTCGAACACCGCCGCCCCCACCTCCCCGACCGCCACCTCCAAAAAAGAGCAAAAAACAACTCGAAATGGAAGAGAGGATCGAAGAGGAACTGTCAGAGACAACAGAAGGATGGTCTTGCCTTACGGACGAGGAGAGAAGAGCTCTACGAAAGACAAGGATTGATGCCGAACTGGGTTATGAATAGTAAAGGCCCTAACAGCTTCCGCTGCGAGACTATCAGACATACATTGTTGAGGACAATAACTTTAATTCGTAATAATTTATATCGATTTTCTTTGCAACGACGTAGTACTAGTATAACATATAGATGAAGTAAATTGCGTAGCGTATGAATGCTGCCTAACAAGATTCTCTAGAGATGAGTGTTAGGATTCTATCCCTACAATCCTTTACTTTCGGATCATCCAACTTCCTAAAATCCGGGATACCTTCGATTTTGCTCGTACCCGGAGATTCCCCAAATACACTTTTGGCCGTAGCCTCGCACGTATCTCTCCATGTAGAATCTTGCATATCCCGCAACTGCGTTACCACCACCGCCACCTTCATCTTTTCGCGTAAACTTGCGTAAATGTCGGCATAGATACTCCAGTGCTCCTTGCTGCCGATCTTTGTTGCGTTAATGCAGAGCAGAGCAAGGTCGGGATTTTTCTCGAGTAGGAGCTTCTTCAATTCGCGTTCTGCGTCAGGAATGAACCCGATCATTTGGCCCATCCGAGCGAACGAGAGCTTTTTTCCTATTTCCTTTCCCTCGTTGAGCCCCCTTGTATCCCAGATACAATATGTGGTATCCGACTCCTCATGCACCACCTCATACTCCATCGCTTCGGTGGTGCACGGTTTAGCGTTGTTATTCACTTTGGCTACTTCCTTGCCTGCGAGCACGTTCAATGTACTGCTCTTTCCGACACCGGTCGCGCCGATCAAGGCGACATGGATGGTGCGTCCCTTCAGACATGGATTAGAGTCGGCCGATGCCAAAGATCGATGGGCGGTGGTCACAAGGCTCACCGTCATCTTCCCGTAAGAGTCTTCGCGGAATGTTGTGACCACTGCGATGTGCAAGTCTGGGATTGAGTTTGCCACGTGTGTTTAGGGAGGCATGGCACACGCCATGACATGGACGGGCTGAGTCACTAGCCATGGAAATATATGTCTCGATTAGTGCAGTCACTAAAGGATACAGACTCGAAATCGTACTTCGCATAAGTAGAGTACTTATACGTGTGCTTTAATTCGTGAAAACAATAGCTCAGAATGTCTGAAAATCGACGTGCCATGATCATCTCGCCTAACTACTTAAATTCATCTAGCCGACAGAGTCCGTGGGAATTAAAAGTCAAGTTTTACTAGACACACGAAAGATAAGATCCTTCAGAGCCTGAGTGTCTTCCTCATACTCCGACGAGGATGTATCGCGGTACTTTCGTACAGCTAACAAGAGATCACGGGTGTCACCAAGCGCAATCCCTAGATCCAAGTTTCTGAGCTGATCCTTGCACCTCTTATCCCACTCAGTTGCGAGGGCCGGGGTCATTTGGGTGATCACGATCACTGGTTTGACCTTCCTGTCGCAGTAGTGGACATAAACCTTGCGAAAGTGGTTCCAGTGATATGGGATATCAATCTTCCAGGCGTGGATGCACCACACGAGAACGACGACAGAAGTCGATTGCAGGCTTTCTGTCTCGTTCAGCTCGTGGACACGTTCTCGACAGATAGCCCTAAGATCGCGTTCATCAGAGCGTCTGAAGAACATGCTGAAACCCTGCTGACGAAGCCAATTGGCGGCGGCGTCCATAAGACCAGGGTGATCCACCGCTTCATCGAGGCCCCGTGTATCCCAGAGCTTGCATTGCAAGGTCATCCCTTCACTTTGCAACGATGCTGCATGCTCCGTGGTCTCGACGGGGCATGGTCGAACGCCGTTCGATACTTTGGCGGCTGCCGATGAGCTATTGGTGGTACCGGTGATCATGTTGATTAAGGTGCTTCGACCGACGCCAGTTTGACCAACCAAAAGGATATTGACGTGGTATGCTCCTTTGGCTGTAGTAATAGTCTGCTAAAGCACGAGTGTGTTAGTTTGAAGTATTGAGAAATACAGTTACTTACGTGTGTTGGTTCCATGCCAGGTTCATGGGATTGCATCTTGGATGTGAGACGCAGTCAAGAATATTGCAAACGAACGCCACTTCTCAGACGCCAGAAGTCCTTGGGAACACGAGGCAGAACCTCCCAGATATGTACATCACCGCGTTTATTGTGAATGGAACGACGATAATTAGGTGAATTACCATCATACGCCCGACTTAGCCTCGTCGTTGCTACTCTCTGTCACCGTGACTGTCCGCGTATTGCCAAGAGCTTCCAGTTACCAGACGGTGGTTGGAAATTGGAATTGACCTGAGGGTCCTGTTGAAATGTGTGTGCATCCCTGTACCCAATATTACGGCCATCACTGACTCCACATGGTGCATTGGTGCACGACGAACTCGCAACCGGATAGGCAGCTTTGGGGGTGTCAACCGTACTGAGTCTGGCGAACTGGCATATCCTCTCATACATCATCGTTCTAAGTCAGTCTGATCACCCGGACGGGCCTGGTGCGGTGACAGCGCTGGCGATGAATATGTTGTGATCAGGTTGCTGACCATTGGCAGTCTCATCAAATTTTCAAAGTTCAAGCGTTCACCTTTATACCAACTTGCTTCACATTTCACACGCGAAGCGCACACAAAGAATTCGAATACCTGTGTTTCTACTAATTATATTGTGGCTCTAGGCGATAGACTATCTACTAACAAGGCGAAGTAAGTGGTTTCCATGACACAACTCGTCGCAAGCGAATTTAAATTAAACTGGAAACGAGTCTCAGAATCTGATTCCTGCAATCTTTCATGTCCTCAGGTCTCTGGTGGAATACCGGGACAGCTTCTATCGACCTTTCTAAGTCGGGAGAGCCTCCCGCCACTTCCTTCGCCTTGACCATGCACTTTTTTCTCCAATCCGGTCCGTGAGTTTGCTGGTCCAGCTTCGTCACCACCACCACTATCTTGACCCTCTTTTTGCAGAACTTCTTGTATACCTTGCGATAATTATTCCACTGAGAGCGACCCTGTATATCCTTTGCCTCGATGCAAAAAATTACGAGGTTGATTTTAGGATCCCTTCCTTGTAGAAATTTCTGGAGTTCCCGATCTTCACGGGGACACCTTCTGATCAAGCTGAGAAAACGAGCAAGGGCGCTCGTCACTTCATTCTCCCGTGGCTCGTTCAAGCCCCTCGTATCCCATAGTTTGAATAGTTTCCCCCCAAATTTTGTGTCATAGGGATCCCGTTTGGTGGTACACGGCTCGGCGTCGTTGTTGACTCGGGCGCAATGCGACCCAACGAGCACATTCACCAACGTGCTCTTCCCTACTCCAGTCACCCCGACGAGGGCGACATGCTTAATGGGTGTGTTCTGTCGTTTGAAGATGCTCAGGACGAAGAATTCAAGGCAGGAAATGCACCAGACCTCTAACAACATCGTTTGACCACGATGTGAATATATTTATGGCGCAAGCAAGTGCAGGTTGTCAAGGTGAGTATCGATTTCTCGGAGGGTTGAGAACTCGAGGCTATTTGAGATACTCATGAACCCACTTGCAACTCGTGGCTGACCGTCAGGCATCCCCGTGGATTTGCCACGATGTACGTCACAGCTAACTCGCTTTGCACACGCCCCGCCGCTTGGCTTCGCCTGAAATTCCAGGTACGATCACTACCCATGTTACGTTATCAAAGTAATTCGTGGGTCGCGAGTGGAGGGGAATAGCAAAGGGTAGACAAAAAAATGTATGGACCTGGCCAGTCCCCTAACGAGCAATAAATGTAGTGAGATTCAAGGATCTGCAGTGTGCTTCCTATAGATATCGACTTCCGCTTTAGAAAGTTTACAGAGAAGAGTCTTGAGAGCCTTCGAGTCTTCTTCGTAGCCGCCGGCGGGGGATTGTTTTCGGTAGTCCCGCACACTTATCAGTGGAATATCCATACCCCCGAGCTGTCCACGACACTTCTCCTCCCACTGAGTTGTCTTCGGATGCATTCGAGTGACCACTATCACAGGTATGACCCTTTCCTTGCAATGCCCCATATACACCCTGCGAAAATCCACCCAAGGGACCGGGATGCCGATTTTCCTAGCGTCCACGCACCAAATAAGAATCGGTTTGATCTGCTTATCTAACTGACTTCGGAGGGTTTCCTGCAGTTCAAGCTCTTGTTGATCCTTCGATTGGAAGATTCGTTCCAACAAGTCCACTACCTTGGCCATCAGACCTCGGCTGTCGGACTTCTCCACTGCTTCATTGAGGCCCCGCGTATCCCAGAGTCGACATCGCAAGTCTGGCTCCAGTAACACTGGGTAAGAGGTAGTCCCTTCGGTGCACGGACGGGCGTCTCCGGACACCTTGGCTGCATTTTCGTCGTTATCATGGACATCCATGATCATATTGATAAGGGAGCTTTTCCCGACGCCTGTCTGGCCAACAAAGAAAATATCGACTTCCGGGCCGGAATGCTAGCAGGATCAACGATATTCAACAGACTTTCGAACAATGAAGCCGCGGACTCACGGTTTCTTGATCTCCCATTTCAGCTGTCGCAAGTAAGAAAAGCTAGGCAGTGGATGTAAACCTGGTGTCCACGAGATCGATGCGAAATTCAAGGGTATGTATGGAGCAGGTTGACGCTGTAGCTACAAGATTGTGCCTTGTTATCAGTGGTGTAGGAGGAAGATTCATATCGGCAGTCGATCGTGGTAGTATCTCCCCACATATTGAATTACGGTCCGTTTATTTAAAGATCATGGTTGTTCAGTAAACGGATGAACGCCTCTGCATGAATACACACCATGGGGACTTCGTCACCCGAAACACTTCCGGCCTTAGTGCACCGATAAATTCTCGATGAAGGTAGAAACCAGGATTTCTCTATACTCCGTCACGGCGGCTGTGGGGGTTACATAGTGGCTGTGCGTTTTGTTCCTGATGGCACTGTTGTTATTCCCAACCCCTTCGATATCACTACCCAGATAAATGGCCTTAAATTATCTTACTAGCGCTTTCGACTCTCTGAAGGACCAAGCCAAAGACGCAATCTGGGCAATCTCTTCCTGTCTCTGTCAACAGCCTGCCAAAATTAAGATTAATGGTCGAACATGTTAGCATTGTGGTCTTTTTTGTCGTGTGTTGCTTGTCGCTGACATGCCCCCACGGATAGTCAACATTATCAAGGTTCTTGGCGAAGGTGGATTCTCGTTCGTATACCTTGCTCAGGACGAAACTAGTGGGGTGAGTTTTTGTCAGCAAACCTACTTGACATATCTACATGCCATTTTCATTTTCCAGAGGCAATTTGCTCTGAAGAAAATAAGATGCCCTACGGGCTCGGAGGGCGTAAAAGAGGCCATGTTGGAGGTCGAGGCATACCGGCGTTTCAAGTGAGTGAACATTTGATTATTACTCGTGATTTTCATACGGATGTAACTTTAGGCATCCAAATATCATACGCATACTGGTAGGGTCTTCCATACATTCAACATCGCTAGGCCATTTATCAAAACTATGTTAGGACTCTGCGGTTGTCCAGGACCCAGAAGGCGAAGGTCAAATCGTATACCTTTTTTTGCCCTTATACAAGGTCCGCCTATATGTCGAAGCTACAATTTAGTGTGCTAACACACAGTCAAGCGTGGAAACCTTCAGGATGCCATTAACGCGAATGTTGTCGATGGCAAGCAATTCTCAGAAAGAGATATGGTTCGCATATTCAAGGGCACATGTGAAGCCGTTCGTGCTCTACACGATTACCACACGACGCCTGGCTCGCAACAGCAATCCCGACAAGCTCCTGTGCCATCTACCTCCCAAACGCGCCATTCGAACGACCATCACTCGGACGACGAAGAGGGTGATGAACTGCTATCACATCCCCAAGGTGACGGTGACTCCTCCGTTCATATCCCCCTTGTAAAAAAGCACCGGGCCGATGTAGGGGACGGTGTATTCGATGATGACGAAGAGGTTTCGAAACTTCCAGGTCTGCCGAATGGAAGTTCGGAACCAGGGAAGAGTGAACCATATGCTCATAGAGATATCAAACCCGGGTGAGCTTCTCAGTATCCCTGGCCGTCCCTTGGCTGAGATATTTACGTTTAGGAATGTCATGATCGCTGACGATGGCGTGACGCCAATACTGATGGACTTTGGTAGTGCGATGAAGGCCAGAATTCGCATAGAGACCAGGTCCCAAGCGTTGCTACAACAAGTAAGGCGTCCAGTTAGTTATGTTGCAAGGACTCGTTAATCCTGTTGCAGGACATTGCGGCTGAACGGAGTACAATGGCTTATAGGGCACCAGAGTTGTTTGACGTCAAAACGGGTGTGACACTTGACGAAAAAGTTGATATTTGGGTACGGTTCTCCTCTTTGAAACAATTCATCGTGAACTCAAGTAACCAGTCGCTCGGCTGTACACTCTTCGCAATGGCATATTCACATTCACCATTTGAGAATACCCAAACCACAGAACAGGGTGGATCCATCGCTATGGCTGTTCTGAATGCACAGTATAAGCATCCGAGTTCAGCCTATTCTCAGGGCGTGAAGGACCTCATCGACAGCATGCTGAAGGTGAATCCCAAAGACCGGCCGAGCATTCATCAGGTGCGTGCTACGTTGACCAACTGCAACTTGAGGCCCAAACGAACGTGATTGCAGGTCATCCAGTTGACTGACAGGGTACTGCAATCATTGATGTAGACCAACCCCGACGGTGATCATCTTTGAGGACTCTTCATTTTTAGCCGTACATTTTACTACTGGCACCACCTATGCAATCTACCTCGCAGGTCGAGCGGCCACTATGCTATCGTGACCGGTTGCCTTTCTTTGAGTCTTTATGTCTGGGCTTGGAAGCCAACTTTCTACTGTCATTTGAAATCCTGATCCGTGAAGCGGACAGTGTCGGGTCCGGAGCGTCCTCCGTGGACTTCGTGGTCAAGGTTCTACCATCCTGCTTCTGCCTTTTCTGGGGGTGTATCTTTGACACTGGCAAATCCTTCGAGTCTACGCTGGATGGAACATTATTCTTTATTTTATCAGCCGTCGAGAGCTTTTTCAGAGCCTTCTTCGCCATCGCTTTCGTCTTGAGGTCTTTGTGATGTTTCCTCTTTTCACGCAGAGCTGCCTGTTTGACTTGCTGCGAGATATAATATCAGAATGTTACGGTGAGGACAATGAAATACCTACACGTTTCAATGCGCGCTTCGATAGGTTCTGCGACTCTGTACTTTGCATGGATACGGAAATGGCTGATCTAACAAGTTTCCAAGCATTGCTACGCGGGTCCACACCAACAGAGAGCTCTCTGAAGTGTTCAAAACGTCGCCTGTGTGCCTGCATAAAAGCTCAGTGAAAGTCTGTTCACGGAATTCCTAAGGCATCTGCATACATCTGCATTCTTGTGTACGGCGGCCATTCCTGCGTTTTTTATGAGCTTTCCTTTACACAATACGCACCCATAAATAGTTGGGTCTAAGGAAATGAGGTAGATCGGATCCTTCAGAGCCTCAGCGACCGATATTGGCTCCTCCTCGTCGACGGGTTCATCCCCAGATGCTGCGTCCTCCTCTTGGTCACTATCCTCGCGAATACTATCACCTCCGTCCGAGTCGTCAGATTCATCCGAGCTCGTGTCATTCAGACCCATTATTTCTTTCGTGTCCTCGTCCAGGCCAAGCTCTTCTTCTTCCTCCTGTCTCTTTCGTTTTCTTTCCACTCGTTTGAACATGACGGGCGGAGTGATCGAAATGCATAGCCACCTGGCTCACCCGCGTTTTCTTTCCGTTTCATGTATCATCGCGGTACTCAACTGCTCAGATTCAGAGACGTCGTCTCCAAGCCTGCTCATATCCTTGAGAGATGCCTTCGTCTCCAAGCAAGGTCTATCTCGGATTTGTCTCTCAATTCAGATAACAATGTTTCTCAAGGCTCTGATGAAGAGAAACAAGTCATGAAAATCACGGAACAGCTCCTCAACGCGGCTTCTAGGTCTCGGATACTGCCTACGTCAGGGTGGAAACACAGGAAGTCGCTGAGAGGAGAGGAGAAGCGTCTCGAAAAGGACGTCCTTGCTGATGGAAGACCGCGTAGACCACCGACAACACAATTGGCTGCATGGCAGGATGCCATAGTAGACTCTGCTCCGGAGCTGGATGGGACAGACGACCCACAGGCGAGCGACATGCCGGCCCTCGGTACATATGTCGACATTCGTAGGTATGTGACGAACGGTCATCGCACACCTATGGCTCGCTTACCGTGCCCTAGGGGTTTGACCTCTGCATCGGGAATTGTCCTTGGCCATGCCCTGGTGGATAACCGCAACTACCTTCTCACCCTTTCCCTCTCTGGGGATGTGCTCACCCACTACGTCGCCGACGTCTTTTTCGAAATACCAAACATGGTCCCTCGGGACCTCGCGGAAAGGGCTGGCATCGACCTGTTGCCCACCCACAGGACGGAAATCAGTGCGCGCGTGGAGATTCTTAGGCGGCTTCGAGAAGTCGAGCAGCAGATCACTCGAGCCTACTGTGCCATCGGCAGCCGGAACGTCGCCCTCTACCCTCTCGTTAGGTCTCCGGATTCAAGCGAATGGTCAACAGTCACCGTATCGCGAGCAGCAGAACTCGTATATGACTCCCACAAGTTGGATCATTATAACCTGTTGGCGACGCACCGCTATCTTATGAGTCACACCGTCGAGTTTGTTCCGCACCATACCTCTCATCGTGCGATTCAGGTATGGGCCGTTAGACCTCAGTCGCATGTGGACAAACTGGTTGCCGTCAGAGATTTGGTTCGCCAATCGAGTCCCTCTATCGATTCCTTCGTATCCAAAGCACGTTTGATCATGGCTGCCAATAGGAAGCGTTCTATAGAGTCCTGGAACGAGCCCCCAAGCCAGGAATTGAATACGGATATCCGGTATACGCAGGAAGATCGTCTGATCATTGATGTGCTACACCATTCCCTTCACCGTCGTCGCCACATTCGCTCCGATCCCTATTCACCTGTCGTATCGTCAATTCTCAAGAAATTAGAGGTAGCCGAAATAATCGACACGCCGGTACTATATCAAGTCTTGGTTGACCTGGGTCATCTGGCTCCATGGGATGACTTGGCATCAAGATGGTCAGAGCTCGGTCTAGACCATGGCCCAGAGGAAAAGTCGACGAAAGTGATCAATGGGGACCGTGTAATCCAACAGAATCTGGCTAAAGTGACCCAGGGTAACGCACAACGCAACACTCCACTTGGTCCTGAGGATCTCTACTCCTGCGATCCGGTCGAGCATCTGCGGCATGATTTTGGGAACTTGCCTGTTTATGTTGTCGACGATGTTGGTGCTGAGGAGCTAGACGACGGACTGTCGATCGAACCCGTACTTTCGGAACCCGGTGCGGTATGGATTCATGTCCACGTCGCAGATCCCACAGCTGTCATACCTCCCACGCATGTATTCGCGCAAGAGGCGCGCAAAATGGGGTTCACCGCATATTTTACCCATAGGACGTGGCCCATGCTTCCGAAATCTTTAACCCTGTCAAAAATGAGTTTGGGTGCAAACTCGAGTTCCGGACATCCGGAACATGTGCTTACGTTTAGTTTCAAACTCGACTCCGGTGGAAACATGGTGGACTACGACATTCGAGCAGCACTGGTTCGAAGCGTCGTCGCGATAGATTACGATAGCGTGGATCGCCTCCTAGGGTCAGTCAGAAGCTACGAATCCTTCCGTCCCTTTGATATTCCGGGCCATTCTTCCACCATTCCTGTGCCAAGCCTTGGCTCGGAGCATGTCGACAACCTGCGCCTCATCACCGAGGTCATCTCACGACACAGGCAACGCAATCTGAGCTCCAGTAATTGCTTCTATACTGCTCTCCCCAAAGCCAGGGTTACTATCAGCCCAAAACCTTCGATCGGCACTTCTGTAGACTGTCCTGATCCTTATCGTTTCCGCGGTTTCCCGACGTTGACCTATGAGGTCGTAGGGCAGCAAATGCAAAGTTCTGGAGCGCGCATGATTATCTCAGAATGTATGAAAGCTGCGTGTCGGGTGGCTTCTCGTTGGTCTTCCGACCACGGAGTTCCGATGCTGAGACGAGCATCCAAACCGCCCGTATGTCTTGGGGACCCACGAGCTATCCAGAAGCTGCTAGAAATGCGAGATCCGGATGGCCACGTGGATTTCTATGCTGTTCAAAAGTCGAAATTGTACATTCCCGCAGTCGAACACACGCTCGAGCCTGCGATGCACTGGAGTATGGGGATTCCGGACCGGGAGGGTTACATTCGGGTTACGTCACCGCTCCGGCGATACAACGACCTTGTAGCTCACTGGCAGATCAAGCACGCGCTACTAAACCCAGGGAGAAACACGTCACTATTCTCGCCAGCATGGTTGGGGGAGTATGCGCCCGAGATCAAAAAGAAAGAGAAAGAATGCAAGCGGGTGGAGAGACTCGACGTTGATTTCTGGTCTCATGTATACCTCAAACGCTTCATAGAAGACCCCCATGGAGCAACCGATCGCCATGATCCATTGCGGTCCCTCCGAGCGACCATTTCTGGGGTACGCGTCGATGGGACTGGTGTGGCCAGCTCCTTCGTCTGCCACATACCCTCGCTGGGTTTGTTTGGAATGTTGCCATCGCCGCCGAGCGCCGCGCTTGGAGTGGGCGATGTTGTTAAGGTTAGAGTAAAGTCTGTTGAACTGGGGCCACAGCCTCAGCTTCACCTATCGTTTAGATAGTATCTATCACAGGGTGCTCGTACGATGTTGTTAATCGCTGCTCGTACGATACATTTATTCGCTGACTCAGCAATTTATGGATAGTTCTTAACCGACCGCGTCCCAGGCTTTTCTTCACGGTCACTCAAATGTCGGTCAACAGCACGCTGCCCTCTGCGGGCTACGTCGCCACCGCGTTGGATGTTATCCAGCACTTCGTTGTCAATTCTCCAACACGCGCCATCCTCATTGCGCTCGTTTACGCACCGTTCCTCGTCATCGCCCTAAACGTTCTTAGACAGCTGGTATGCGTCCAACGTCTCTCGCCAAACCAAACTGACGTGTCTGCAGGTTCTCCCTCGTGATCCCTCTCTGCCTCCAGAGGTGTTCCACATCGTACCTATTTTTGGCTCTGCTATGTCATATGGCAATGACCCATTGAACTTCTTTGCCAAATGCAAAGAAAAGGTGTGCTGAAACACTCTCTCCAACTGGTCCGCCGTATAACTGTGTTATCTTTTGCAGTACGGGAACGTCTTTACGTTTGTATTACTCGGTCGCAAGGTCACTGTTGCCCTTAGTGCCAAGGGGAACAACTTTGTTCTCGGCGGTAAATCTATGGCATTCTCGGCAGAGGATGCTTACAAGGTATGGTTGTTCTGATATAGAAATGGCTTACCTGCTGACTGTTTGTAGCACCTCACGACGCCCGTTTTCGGTAAGGACGTCGTCTATGACGTCCCTAACGAGGTCTTCATGGAGCAGAAGAAGTTTGTCAAAGTCGGTCTTTCGGTAGAGAACTTCCGTGCCTACGTCGGCATGATCGAAAACGAGGTCGACCACTTCATGAGGCACGATTTGGCGTTCTTGATCTTCCAAATGGACGATATCAATGAATGGGGGCGTTTCGATGCTACTGACATCATGGCACAAATCACTATCTTGACCGCTTCACGGACGCTTCAAGGCAACGAGGTTCGGGAAAGTTTGGATAAAACGTTCTCCAACTTGTTCAACGATTTGGATGGAGGATTCACGCCACTGAACTTCCTCTTCCCCAACCTTCCGTTGGAAAGTTACCGTAAACGCGACGAAGCTCACAAGAAGATGAGTGCGTTCTATGTCGACATCATTCGCAAACGCAGGGAGTCTGGTATAGTGAGTCCAGACCCCAACTACATGAAGTCTTGTTTTCACATCTGTAATAGGACGCACAAGACATGATCTCTGCGCTCATTTCTCAAATGTACCGCAATGGCAAACCACTCCCGGACCATGAAATTGCCCACATCTTGATTGCTCTTCTTATGGCGGGTCAGCATACCAGCTCAGCCTCCGGCTCCTGGGCACTTCTTCACCTTGCAAACAACTTGGAAATACAGTGAGGATGACTCCAACCTTTCTTGTGTCCATTCCCTGATCACCCTGAGTAGAGAGGCATTCTACCAAGAACAGGTGAAAAACTTTGGAAACCCTGATGGCACATTCAGGAGTATGACGTATGAGGAACTTCGCGAACTGCCTGTTATGGACTCGGTTATTCGAGAGACGCTCCGTCTGCACCCACCAATTCACAGCATCATGCGTTATGTTCGCTCTGACGTTCCCATCCCACCTACTCTTGCTGCACCTTCGAAAGACGGCACCTATGTTGTACCCCGTGGCCACTACGTTCTCGCTTCCCCTAGTGTTAGCCAGGTTGATCCAGAGATATGGCCCAACCCAACCGCTTGGGACCCAACGCGGTGGAACGACCCCGAAGGTATTGCAGCTCAGGCTTTCAAATCGTACGCGGACGAAAATGGCGAGAAGATCGACTATGGATTTGGTTCTGTAAGCAAGGGTACTGATAGTCCTTACCAGCCATTCGGTGCTGGCCGACACCGATGCATCGGCGAGCAGGTCAGTCACGAAGGTCTGCATCGCTAAATCCTAGCTGATAAGTTCCTCGTTCAGTTTGCTTACTTGCAACTGGGAACTGTTCTTGCGACATTGCTGCGCGTAGTGGAAGTCAGACTGGATCAACCACTGCCAGAGCACAATTATCATGTAGGTTGCCCTCATGGTGCTTGCCTATGACGTGTGCTCAGTTTTTCTCCTTCTAGACCATGATTACCATGCCCAAGAAACCACGCAATGTTTGTTACAGACGTCGGGCCTTTGATTGACAGTCGTGTCTGTTATTTTAAGTAATAATATAGACATTTTTTCTACCGTGTGTATAGATATCTATCACGTGAGTATGAGTGTCATCGGAATTCGGCTGCGGTCTGCTTCAACATGGCGTCGATGTTCCCCGTCGTTTTTATTCTGGTCATTGTCCTAGGCTTGATGGCCTGTGGTTACTTGTTCGTCCCGAAAGGCCCACAGCAAACGTAAGTCGTAGCCTGAAGTGCAACGAATATACAGCGACTGAGGCGTTTTCAATACAGAACCATTCGATCTTCCATCCTGCTCACCCTTGCTTGCTGCTATCTCATGTGGATGGTCACCTATATGGCACAACTACATCCTCTCATTGGTCCGTACAATACATTCCTGCGAGTGCCATTCATACTCATGATCACATAGTACCTATTCGACCAGCTCTGGAAGTCTGACGGCTTTCTGCTTGCTTGTAGTTGGTTCAACATTTGTTCTCGTGACCATTCCCTGGCGCGGCTCCGTCTACGTTAGATGTACATGAGTTAGATACTAATCCAGACTTGTTTTCCGAAATCCTCTCTAGCGTCCTTTCTACTCTGCATGGTTATCCTGTCCAAGTCGCCGCCCAGCCACCGCCACCTCCGCTGACTGTCCAGTCTACATCCTCAGGACGCCATGTGGTATTATCATAGGTCGTACCCATCAGCGTGCCAGAGTCTAAGGAACCTTCCTCTCCGTCATAGTCCGGTTCATTGTCCTCATACATACTGTTTTCGATCTTCAGTGGCATACTTTGTAGGGGTAACTTATCGGTAAGCCCTCCAACTATTTGGATCTTCCAGTTTGCACGCGGCTGGCCGGCAATTCTTTGCAACTCCAGCCTGTTGCTTTGCTTTGCGACGCCGAGCATCACCTCCATGGAACCCCCACATAAAATGGGCAGTTCGTCTGCAAACCAAAGCTCCTGAACACCGAGGGTCGTTTCTCTCCACGTCTGAAACTTGATGACCATTGCCTCCTCGATCTCTTGCAAGTCAGAAGGGCATCCTGAGCGCGGGTGCGCTTGGTGGTGATACCTCGCCACTAACGTGTGGGGCTCCTTGATCGTATTGCGAATGTCCAGCGTTCCCCTTTCCCTTGATGCCCTAGACAAACGGTCGTCCAACCGCCTGAAACAGGCGACCTGAGTGGCACCGCCAGAGAACCTGTGCCGTCCCCAAGGGTCCTGGTCTCTAGGCATCCCTATCGTCGTGGTCTCTGCCGCATATCCCCATTGTCTTGCAACATTTGTGCACCACTTGGCGAACTCGTCGACGGTCCATTCGAACTTGTGGTCGGAATGCCTAAAGACACGATCGGTCCGGCCACTCGGATCGGGAAACCCTTGCGGATCCGTTTGCCCCGGCGGGGACCACAGCTGGTTGAAATTGTACGATGGCGTGGTGACGAGGAACACCCTAGGCTGGTACACGCCGAGTACGACAGGGGCAACTTGACAGAGGACGGCGTCATTCAAATGCTCGATCCTGTATGGACGCCGCCGCCGGCATCAGTCAATTGTGGACACGTACACCGGGATGCCGTGAAAGCGTGGTGACTCACAGCTCGCTGGCGACGATGCACTGCACGTTGACGAATGCAGGGTTGATGGCGTCGATGCTACCCTGCCATAGTTCGACGTCCAGGGGTTCCCAGCGCGTGTAGAGGGGGTTGGCCGAGGAAGGGGAGGCGCACTGAGCGGCGAGCGCTAGCGCGGAGGACGAGACGTCCAGCCCCGCGATGCGCACGGCATGCAGGTCGGGCGTGTCCCCGCCGTCGTCGAGGCGCACGTCCCAGAAGAGCGAGGATAGCTGATCGTCGTCGTCGTCTTCAAATCGGTCCTGCCGCAGCCATGGGGCGGGCTGGCACAGCGTCGCCAGGAGTGCACCCTCGCCACATCCCATGTCTATGATCTGCGGCGTTTTCGTAGTCAGTCGGATGATAGATGACTGTAAGCCGGGCCCGCTGGACCGTTGCACAAACCTCGGTAAGTCGCTCACGCCGGAGTATGTCGAGTATCCATATCCTGCGCTGGTGATGGAGTGGGGGGAAGAAGGTGACCTTGAGGGGTTGGTGATTACTTTCCATGCCAAGATAATCGGTTGATCGGACTGATAATGTCGGGTGAGACTAACCAGCAGCTATAAATATGTACTGGATCACACGTACGTACCGAGAAACCTGGGCAAAAGGAACTGAAGGAGGTGAGGAAAGCAAGCGAAAGGCAGCCATGATATATGTAGGACGCACAGCAGGCACCTCGTCGGAGGAAACCCAATAAAGCGACAATGGATTACTCGGCAAAGGACAGGACGTATATCTAGGCTATTGTAGCATCAAAAAACAGCGTTGATATGAACAAAAAAGGAAACGAAAGCAACCAATTACAAGGAAGTGCACGGCGCTAATGACAGAACTTAAATATGCAAGGGAGAGGTTGGTGTAATGTATGAAGACTACGGACAAGAAAACAATTTTTCATCGACAAGTGGACGACACGGAAGCAACTCAGACCAACGCTGCTGACTGCAAGTAACCCCGGAAGATGGAGTCCCGCACTGTTTCCTTGTATTAGAAAGGGCATATGATTGCCAACCCAAACACCTACCATTACCAATAATGCTTTGTGTGGCTTTCGTATCCTGTAATGGTCAGGCCTGCATCAATAGGGAGCGTTATGTCCGGAGATGAGGACCTCTTACCGTGACGTTGGTCAAGTGAGTATACAAGACACGTCGGTTCTCGTTATTCCTCCTGTGAACTTGCAAAAAATGCGCCCGGAAATATTGTACTACCGATTCAAACTCGTTCGGACGGTTCCCGTATGACAAGATGCTTACACCATATGAGTGATGAAACCGGATCAATTCTCAACACTTACTACTTCGAAACTGGCAAGCCTTGGTCAAGCTTTTTTTTGAGAATGTCCGTCTTATCTGTCGAACAAATATATACATGATCGCCTCCCGAATAGCGGCAGAACCTACTGAGGAATAGGACAAGGTGGACCTTTTTGAGGAGCTGATTTGAACAGATTTGGGTGAAAAGTTGCAATGAATCATCGATGCGGTTTGTGCGAGAATCTTCTTCAAGATACTAATGAATAGAATTAGAGTGACACGTACGCTTAGATAGAAGGCGTACCTGGTCGAAAGCGCTAATTGGGCTAACAAAAATGATAGCATTTGCATCATCAAAATACGGCACCCATGAATGACGCTGCCCTCTAGCGCCACCCACATCATACAGATGCCATGATACAGTTTTTCCATGGATATCCACATCAAAGATATGTTCAGCGACACCCATCGTTTGGATACGGGCATGGAGAATATCATCTATTCCTTATCAGCCAATCATAACATGAAATTGGGTCGTTGTGACTCACCTGTCGAAGGGATATACCCTCGCGCAGAGATGCGCACAATATTGTTTAAGAAGCTAAGAAGTTAGGGGATAAGCGAAATGCACAAACATGCACCAGACTTACAATTCCGACCACTCGTCGAGCTTCAATTTTCTCTTGGAGATCAAAGCACGGACAGTCGGATGTTCCCAAAGGGTTACTATGTCATCTCGTGACTGGTCTAGCATTAAAGCGACCTCATCCACCAGTGCGTCCAAACTGGCGTCTGTCGACGTGGCTGTACCAGGGCGCCTGGTGAGCTGGTCAGCGCTTTCCATCTCGGCTCGTTTTGAGCGTCTTCCAATGAGCTTCTGGCCCGTGTGGATGGTCCTCGCCTGCCAGCCGCTGCGAACATAAACCTCCCCTCTGCCAGATCCTGACACAGGAATGCCGCCACTGAGCCGATCAGCCAGCTGGGGTTCGGTCTCCACTAGGGACAGAAGGCGGTGGCGCAGCTCCGCGATGTAAGATTTTGTGGGGCCTGGAGACACTGGGCTTGGCATCTCCCCGTTCGAAGAAGCCATCTCAGCATGCAAACCCATAAAGCCGGAATTGGATGTGCCGACTAGAGGAGAGTCGTCTTGTGCAAGTTCCTGACGTTCCAGGGTACTTTGTGAGTCGGAGCCGTCGTCAGCGTCGTCCCACGTCTCCAGGGTCACAAGGATCTTCCTAAGTGAACGGACGACGTTGAAGTACACAACAGTCCTCCAAGACATCCGCTCGCTGTCCAGGGAGGCTGGACTGTACATGAGCTGGAACTGCTTCTGCAATGTGGATTTGCCAGATTCAGCCTGGCCCAAGAGGAGTAACTTGAGAGATAAGGACGGCGTTAATGGTCATGTGGCCATGTCATACGGTGAATATATCACCTTGACGTCGCTCCTGGACTTTTTCAATTTTTCGCGTTCCAGCCTGAGTTCTTCGTCAATTTGTTCGGATATGCGACAGGCCTCCGCCTCCTGTTGTAGACGCAGTTGGCGCTCATTTTCAGACTCTGTTGGAGGGGGACGAATTGCGACGGAAAGCGGGTCGTCCTGGCTGCGAATGGAAGACGTTCGAATCATGGTGGTGGTTTGAGATCAAGAAGTAATAACTATTTGCACCGGCCCTTGGCGTATGCGGATATGCGCTACACTGCATACAGTCAGGGAACAGTCACGCGTTACATACATCACGCTATGGTAAGCGTTCTCTTCTGTCCGTCATCATCGCGCGCATATACTTACTCATTGTCTCTTACGCTAGTCCGTAACATTCCATACGTCCCATGGCGAACTCAAGGTGTGTTCTACAAAACTTCCAGCTAAAATTTGATACCAGTTTATCCAAGATCGAGGTATTCTGCGAAGCCGTGCCGAAAACAGCAGAAGTGTGTGACACCGGCTTGGCAGCTAATGCGCTCGAATCTAATGTTCATCACCGTGCCAGAACTTCCTAGCTCTCTGCGCCTCTGGCTACTATGACAGCTGCATATTTCACCGCACCATCAAAGGGTTCATGGCCCAGACTGGTGACCCTACTGGCTCAGGCAAGGCTGGACAGAGCATATGGGGCAAACCCTTTCCAGACGAAATTCGCTCCACGCTGAAGGTGCGGAGCTTTCCATGTTATTACGTGCGCTTCATGTTGCTGAGATCATAATTTTGGTTCCGCCGCCATTGTTAAGTTCAATAACCGGGGCGTGGTTGCCATGGCGAACTCTGGACCCGACACAAATAAATCTCAATTTTTTATTACGTACGCGAAACAACCACATATTGACGGCAAATACACGATCTTTGGCAAGGTGATTGACGGCGCCGACTCCACTTTGGACTTGATAGAACGTGTCCCCGTCAACAACAAGAACAGACCATTGGCCGAAATCAAAATTACGCATGTAAGATTGTCAGCAGTATGTGGTTGTGGAGCAATGCCTGAATTCAATTTCTAGGTAACGATCCATTCCAATCCTATCGCCGACGCCCAACTCGTGGGTCGCTGACGTAGTCCACTATCGCTACTACGATATTCCTCCGGCGTAGTGGTGATACATTCCAAGGTATTAAAATCACCGTCTGATAAACCCGACGAGCTCTTTCTGCAGTTCTCTTTGTTTTCTTGCTTTGTCCAGATCGTCAACACTGCGGAGATCATGGACAATATCATGCGTTTTCCCAAAGTATACCTGTGGGCAATCGTATCAGCCACGGCGCTCTTAGTGGAAAGCAGCAGACCTCTTGTAGAAGGTTACGCATTTTGATCTCCGTCTCTTCGACCATCCTTCCCGTGTTGGTGATATGTGATGAAGAATCATGCAGGGGCCAGTCTTGCTCCGTCTACATCATAAAAGAAGTCAGAAAGATTTGAGTCAGAAGTTTGGAGTCATTGCAAATCACCTGTCGTGTCATGCTTCCGCTCAGATTGATTTCTCCCGACGAATTCGAGCTGTGATCGGAACTTTTCTTCTCCTGGTTACTCACGGCGCTGGGCTGAGCATCATTGGTGCGCCGTGTAATCAGCTGGAGCATGACGGTGGAAGTCAGCTTGTAGTGAGCCTGTCTGCCGCGTTCTGCCGTTTCGAAGACGTGTATAGAGTCCCATGATCCAGATGGGTCATCTACGTTCGGAGGATCCATTACTGGAGACGCAGTGTAACCAGACCGTCATCCTCGGAGCGAAGGGGTTGTCAAAGGGACATTGCGTACCCTTCTTTAACAGAACGACGCCAGCGAATCCACCGTCATCGAGTTCCCAGAGGTAAACAGAAGAGACGCCACCCTCGAAATACCTAAATCGCGTGTAGCGTAGGGTTACATGAGCGACATGGACGTGGAACGCGCGTACAGTTCTCTGTAGGTGTCGAAGGCTTCGTTCGCCGCGATCTCTAGCTTGCGTAGTTTTGGCGTCGGGATGGTTCCATCTTCCAGAGGGGGATCGTACTCGTTTGACCACGGCGATCTAAAGGCGAACAGGACCGCGTCAGTGCTGCTCACATCTTGGGATGGCAAGCGAAACTTAAGCACAGCTCACCGATAGCTTTCGCCGTCTCTGTTGTAATCGCAGGCAAGGTACTCCTTTCCCGTCGCACGATCCGTCAAGACCTTGAGCGGCTGGTCGACACTGCCTAGAAGATCGTCGGCGTAGTCTGGGTAGATCTGGATGAGAGAATTGATGTTCTCTTCCACGCGGGTCGGTGGCAGGCGGCGCATGAGATCGAGCATCGAGTCCACGGGATCAGCCATTCTGCAAGAGAAATCGGCGCGTTGCTACGCAGTTGGCGGATGGCGCGGTGGGCTTCAACAAAGCAGCACGCGCCACACCCACACCGCTCTTCCCAAATAAAGTAGGGCTAGTTATATTTTGGTTCACCATAGCTACTCTTATTTGTGTAGTGGGAGCCATCGTTACTAGATCGATCGTTGTGACCATATGTCGACCTGGCAGAGCATCAACTTCGGCTGATCTCTAGGTGCCCTGGACACGACCCGCGTCAGGTTTGAAGTCTTCCACCGCATTCTTCTCATTAGCCAACGTCATCACGTTCAACTTGTGGAGTTTGTAATAGTCCCTCAGGATGCTCACGCCGCACACGCTCTGGCGAAAACAACGCCTGAGCCATTCATCGCTTGACGGGATCCGTAGTACACACCTTGAAAACCTCCACGAGGACGAAAACGTCGGGGTTATCAAGGTCGACCACATAGTTTTCTGGCATGCATTTCGCTATTTCCTGGATGATGTCCATCCGAGCTAATGTATTATGATTGCGCACTCGCAGTTCGATCTTGTACTAGAACAGCAAGTGAGCGCTAAAAAGGATATACCAAGGCGTGATCCCAACCTTGTGTACTTGAGGGGCCAGGGTGTCTTCTTCGGCCTCCGCGAAATACGACGCGAACACGCGTCGACATAGAGAGTGTATTTCAGGCAGGTTGGCCAGACAGGAACCAGAGACCGGGACGAGTCTGTGCGTATACCTAAGGTGAACATGTCAATTCTACACTGACCATATGGTTCCAAACGTCAGCATCCGTACTTTGTTCTCGCCGCGCCAGCCTTTCGGACGTTCTCGGCATGAGTAATTATCAACTTGACCGGATCTATCGGGGGCCTGCAAGAGATGAAGACGACTGGATTGGAAGATGAAATCAAAGAGATCGTGGTGGAAGTCAGCACGCTCACCGCAAGGCGTGTTTGTCTGACAATTCACTGGGAACCAAACGGATCAAGATAACAAAACACGCAGTGAAGACCAGTCAGCACCGACCAAATCGCCTCTCTGTCCGCGGACGCTTGATAACGGCCAGTTCCTGCGCAATCAGGGTCTCAAGGTCTGCACCGCCCCCATCGTCGTCCGAAGATTGGAGCCCCTCGGGCGGATCCTTTCCTTCCTCAGGCCACAGCTCTGACGCTAGCTGATTACAGATCTGAGTCTAAGATGATCCGAATCGATCGGGAAAGGTCCTCACCGACTCGAACAAATCATACAATTCACCGACTGTTTGTTTTTCCTTTCCCTTGACACAGCTTGCCCAGACGCCGGGACCATCGATGCACCGCTTCACCCACGTAGGTGTCGGGCCGTCCTGTGTCGGAAGGAATCAAAGTCACCGACCGTCATGCCCAGTCACACGAGACCCAAACCGAGTGATATTTTCGTTTCCGAGTCTGCCGAGGAGGGCTGTTCGTCCGTGACATTGGTTAATGGCCTTGTTTGAGATTTGATTGATAACCTGATTGAGATCTGATGGGTTCCGTCAAGTTACATACCGGTTTCCGTGCATGCATGAGATGCTAACTGTTGCCTCGGACGTCGCTGTACAGTCTAAGGTATCTAAGCAAATACATAGTTAACCTGCTATCAGATACTCTACGCGATCGAGACCAACGGCTCAATTAATTGAAATATAATGACACATCGTAGATGTTGAGGTCCCTTTCAATGAATCGACAGTGACCTGGCTCCTCAGCGGACTCCCTCGGAGGGGGACAAAACGAACACATGTTAATCGTCAACATCGTCGTCATCGTCATCGTTGCCCTTCTCCCCACCAGTCCACTTTCTCTCCCACAGAGGAATTGGTGAATCTGGGTCAGGGTAAAGTAACGGGTGATTAGCTGGCAGAGCATTGCGAGCCGTATGGAGTCGTTGCGTCAAGGCATCTCGCTCCGACAGCAGCTCATGCAAGTAGTCGATGGCTAAGGAGAGAGAGAGGTGGGATAAGGAAGACATGTCGATTTTTACGTGATAGCGCTCACTTTTCGACAATACAACATTCTCGCTTCTAGGCCCTGCCCGTCCATCGGCACGTTCCCCGTCATCATTCCTTCCCTTCGCCTTGCCTTTTCGCCGACCCTTGGATTTGTTTCCATCCGCAAGCTGTTGCTCGTCCTCGGCCAGGCATGCCTCCCTGAGAGCGGGCACGGTTTCGCAGAGAGCATCATATCCCCTGCGGATGTTTGCCCTCCGTTTTTGCTCGGATTGGATGTGATTTGCCTTTTTCTGTGAAGGCGACAGCAAAGACGCCCTGTTTTGAGGCGGGAGGTGTGCGTCGTCGGGATGGTTCGGGGAAGGACAATGTCGCTTATTCGAGGGCTTTGCATCCGGTGGAGGGGAGCGCTTCCCTGAGGACTGAAACCTTGCCGAAGGTGATGACGATGATAATGATGGGAAGAGATGCATGGGTGACTGCCGGGAGGACGAGGAGGAGGAAGAAGAGGAACTGAATGGGTACCACCACTTCTCTCCGTCCAACGACATCAAATCTTTCGTTGCCTTTGTGAGAGCCTCTGTCCCGCGTGCGGGGGGCATATGCTCATGGGAGATCTCGAGTTGCATGGTCCAGTCCACAGGGAATGCGGTAGCGTCGAGGAAGGACTGGAACGCTCGGGACTCTGAAGGAGTGAGTAGGGACATTGTTGTGTACGGAGGAAGAGTGCACTGGACTGGACACGGTTGTGGGTGTCCTTAGACTTGTGACTGCGCTTCCTCAGAAGTGGGTTTCCGCTTTTAGGGTTCTTTCATGTGGCTCGCTTGCCTAATCCTGACGGTGCTCCGGCCGTGTCGAGTACATTATAGTCAAGCCAATATCGTCCTACTACTCAGCTTGCGCACTACTACCTTCTTTTATCTAGCTATTAACCTTTTTGACCGGGAAGCTTGGGGAGTGGCGAATACGGCACATAATGAATGATGCCTGTCCAAATCTTTCACACGTAGATGGTCCATTGACAGGGCCGGGACCTGGAGAAAGCCCTTTTTCGTACTCTCTCACTGTCTCGGTGAATGATCGCACCCCATTGCTCGATGCCGAACCCTTGCCATCGAGATGAAATGCCCCACATGAACATCGCATTGGAAATGGCCCATTCTTGGGAAGGATCTACTGTCTTGGACTCCGGCAGCGTTTGCCAAACCGGATCGGCAGGGAAGGTCTCACTCGTCGAATTTGAAAGGCCATCCCCTTCAACCATCAAAAAAGCGGGTCTAACCATGGCAACCTTTTCCCAGAAGGACTTCACTGTCTGGAACGTTACCTAGGATGAGTGCCACTAGCGTATATAGGCAAGTCATCTTTGCACGATCATTCGTCCAACATCCTCGTTCATTGGCGCGTCTACTGACGGCCAAAATATTCCAACTTTGAAGCAGCTGTTTACACAAACGTTTGTCAGAAGGACAGGAGTTGTCACATGCGGCGCGGCATCCGCCGACAGGTACAACGGAAGAACATCCGACTTACACTACAATGACCGAATCCATAGGCCCACTTTGAGCCCACAATTGAGGACCAAAGCGTGTCAAATACCGTCGATGTATTCATCTCGATGCAAACGACCAATGAGGAGGACCACTGGCATTGATGGCGCAGGCACCAATGTCTCGGTCGTGTGCGGAGATGTCGGAGGTTGCAGAAAGGTAACATTACGCCGAGGGGGTGTCTGCATGTCAAATAACTGTCGGAAAAATGATGGAGTTGCTTGCTGTGGAGCTGGACATAACAAGTGCTATTCCTGGTGTACACTTGTCGGCCCAGATCTTGACCACGAGAAACCATCGAATGGATGAATGTTACCTGGAACAAACACAGACCGGTACGAGTATTTGTACCAAGGAGTCTCGAGAGGGATGGGATGAGTCAGGGAAGATAATTGTTCCGCGACGATGAAGCCGGGGAGAAAAATAAAACAGGAAGGTTCCGGGCCCTTCTATCGTCCGGGAAAGCGAGAAACACGGCACGCGGATTTCGAGCAATGGATGGTTGGTGTTGACGGATCGAAGCTACAAAGAAGGAGCAGAGAAAGAGAGTTGAAGAAAAAAGGGGGGAAAAAAGGTCAATAAAATTAAATGCCTGAACGACAAACATTAACCGCTTACTGAATCATAATCGTTGCCGTCCCGACGGCCAAAGAATTCAGATGCACAGATGCATAGTGAACTACCTAAATTATTAATTATGAAAAATTTCGTTTAGCCAGAGTCACGGATCTATGTTGAGGTGAACCCGTATTGTAGATGGTTACATCGTAGAGCAGACTATGCACGGAACAAATGGGCGTGTGGACACCAAGAGAAAATCATGGTATAGTAAGGACGAGTAGTGTATGAGGTCAGGTCCATGAGGTCTAATGAAATATGAAGCTGGCCTCGATATGTTTAGGATTGCTTCGAAGCACGGAGGACCTGAAGATCGTGTAACAGCACCCCGAGCAAAAGAAAAGAAACTTGGGACAGGCGTGACTCTACCGTGAGGGTGCCAACGACGACAGGGACAACCCTTGTGCAAGCTCAGGCTTCCACGCGACTCTGCGAGATGCTTCCGCGTAGTCGACCCATTCTCTTTTTCGTTCTTTGCTTTCGAGCCAATCTTTGTCGAGGGACGAGACTTCAAGCTCGTAAAAGTGATACGTTGTTGAAGGAGACTTGATGGTTGTAAGATAACGTGTAATTTTGCCACGGACACCCGCTGGAAGACAAGAGCGAGGGCAGGGAATAGGGGACATTCATCAGGAGATGAGATGACGGAGAGGGACAAAGGGTGAGACCTTCTTCCCAGGCTTCTCGCGAGGCTGCTGCCTCCAACTTGACATCGGTGGGCTCCCAACCTCCTTTTGGTACTGGAAGAATGGTCAGCAACAATCTAGGGAAACGTCCAGATGTGCACGTGGATGAAAGAAAGGAAAGGGAGGGAAAATACGCACAAACCCAGAGGTCTTGACGTTTACGGCTAGTGATGACAAGCACCTTGCCAGCGACGGTCGTGATCGGGATCGCGCAACAGACCACGCGGGGGACTTCGCGTCCTTTCGTGCCCATTATTGAGGATGAATAGGGACCTGCAATTAAGCGGCAAGACTGGTATAAGAGATGAGAAGTTGGTCGAGAGGCAGTGAGTTCCGGACCTGGAAGGATACAAATGGGGTACGGTGGGGTCCTTAAGGGGCACCACGGTGACTTAAGATTCGTAGAGACGGGCGTATTTGAAGAAGGAAGGGCGACGGAGAGGCAAAAGCAGAGAAAAAAGAAAAAGGGAGTTTTTGGCGGTGAAATGGGAGCAAGTTGGTCGTGTGTCTGAAATTACGGATGGCGTCTCATTAAGCAGGAAATGTACGAAAGCGGAATACGGACGCACGTTCGCCGGCATAGCCACGGCATACGAGCTCAATCCTAGCCCATCGATAGTTCAACCTGCGCAGAGAAGCTTCTCGAATAAGCAACACAGGCACATGCGGCCCGTCTAATTTAAACGGTTCACGGCATCGAATATCAACTACCATCACCCAAATGCGACCCCAGCACCCTCTACAAATAAATATCGACACGCTTTGTGTGGCAGAGGCTCCACCTCCAACAGATGCGCACCCCACATCTATTCGTTCCATCTGAAATTAACCCACCGAGCGTGAGAGCTGCACAATGAGACAGTTTGATCACTTACGCCACTAAGAACATGCATATGACACCGAAACCCATCGCACCGAACTTTAGAAGTCTCATCAGCCATTCGAATATACCGAAAGAAGGAAACTTGACATACTTCTCGCAGTGCCTGCACTCCGCTTTTACTCTCCGCTAGCAATCTGATTTCCGTCAGATCATCAACGTTTCAACGTCAACATAAACACATATGTCTAGTGACTCACGTAGGCAGCACGGCAACGGCGCCGATATACAAAAATCCTCCCGCGACAAATGGAATCACCTGTGTCGGATCAGTTATATTGCAAAGCCACCTAATTTGACATACGTACGAGGTCCGCAGGTTGCACCGTGGTGCCAAGAATTCCGGAAGCATCCTGCCTCACACCCGCCGCTAAATCGACTGAAATTGACCCCGCGCCGGAGGCTGACAGATTATGAATCGCTATGCCTATGAATGTGCTGTTTAAATTTTAGAGATAAATAATCAGCCACAAAACACATCGTTACTTGCCCAACCTAATCAAAAACGGAGGAAGACATCTAAATACAGAAGTTCCTCCAGAATATAAAAACGTACAAATGCACCGATGGCAGTGAGGAACTGGGATTGCATCGCCTGCCGCTTGCTGAATCCGCTCCGAATTAAAATCGAGTAGTCTGCGATCTCGTGAGGTATTTCATGAGCAAAACAAGCCAGGGTAGTGGTTGCACCAATTAGCGGGGATGAGTAAAAGGACGCTGCCATACTGCAGACAGCCTTAGTCAAAAGGCCCATGCACATGTTTCTACTGACTCACGCCAGGCCGTCCGTTCTGTTTGAGGGGATCAGCACTCGTGCAACGTGACGGAGAGAAGATGCATGCCATACATGTTATGCACGAAGTCACCAAAAAGGTTGAGATATGCCGAGAGCTTCGAAGGACCGGTGCCTGGATGCACCACATCAACTTGTTCTGATTCCTTCCCACTCGCACTCTCCCCGTTTCTGGACCGCAGACCATCAGCTGACGACGTAATCGACACACCGGAAGCAGTCGCTTTTGTCTGCCTCTCCACATTGGCGTGCGAGTGACCGTGTGAATGTCCATCGGCTCCTTCATCACCACCCAGAACCCGCAGGGACTTTTCCATGATGAAAAACGCGGCAAAACCAACGAATATTCCGAGCCTACCCGTTCAGAGCTGAAGGGTGATTTAAATAGGTCCGAATCAGAGTTCACGCACCCGATCAGAACATTTCGTTTGTCTTCCACCATCACAAAATGAGCGCGTGAGTCTTGATGCTCACCGAGAAACGCGTGAGGTATCAGATGAAGAAAGACATCAGACAGGAGGCCGCCTGTCTGCACAACCTGTCAGACCAGATAATTACAAATACCCGGGAGATGCTAACGGCAAATGCAGTCATGGTGTTGAGGGTATTGGCATCTATTTCCGCGGGGATGAACGCGAGGATAAAGTTAGGTACCCTGAAACGTTGGTGGGATGTTCAGCGAACTAGGCTTCGAAGTCATCCCCAGACGTACGAGCTGATGTAAAGTGTTCCCAGAACTGCGTCAAATGTTCACGAACGTGTCAATACTCATACGACGAGAAGGACAAACCTGCGTTCCACCCAGGGCCAAAGGGGAACAACCAGGCAAACACCTGTCGCATGATGGGAGATTCATCATCTTCCACAGCGCGTTTGAGGTCGCTCAGTTTTTCTACAGCAGCGCACTGGTCGATGTCGGATTCCTAGCCGTCAATTGAGACGTTGAGCGGTGAGCGTTGTGGAGATTATTGAGACATTCACCCGTACGACCAGGTTCGACTGTTCAGAACAGAGAACGGTGTGGGCAGTGAGCGCGAAGCATAGCAACAGAGTGACAGTCAGTATGGCCCTTGGCCTTCTCATGTTTCGAATAAGTTGCGAGTCAAAGTGTACGTGTGAACTATCTCGCACACCCGAAATTAGGTTTCTTCAATGAACACAAAGGAACAGCTGGCTCTCGCCGCAGCGGAGAAACTGATGGTCGCCACGATGGCACGTTACGATCCCTCTCATGACGTGTTTCATGGTACGGCTATCCGTGGCCGCTTGTGTCCTCCTCGTTGACGTTTATGTGCCAAAGTCGAACGCGTAAGAAAGACGGCCTTGTCACTCGCACGTTCTCTCCCGCAGAAGAACCCTGATCTCTTAGTCGTGGAGCTTGCTGCACTATTACACGATGTATTGGACAAGAAATACGTTACTGCCGCCGATGCTGCCGATCCCTATGCATATTTTTTGCCGTTCTTCCAGTCATTAGCCAACGATCATTCATTGGACCTCATATCAGACGGTCGGGCCGCGTTGATCGTGAAAATCGTGGAAAATGTATCGTGGACGACGGAGAAAAGGCTGCGCGAGAGCGCGAAGCTCGCAGAGTGGCATGCCACGTGCACAGAACTTCATTGTGTCCAAGATGCGGACCGTCTGGATGCGATCGGGGCATTCGGTGAGCTACGCGCCCCTCAGGATGGATGACTAGACAGTTTGCTATAGGGATCATGCGGTGCGCGGCTTACAGCGCAGCGGTAAACCAGTAAGCTTGACTTACAGGACTTCTCACTCATGCGTCTCATAGATTTCTAGACCTCTGCACGCGCCACCTGGGCGTGATGACACTGCAATTCAGCACTTTTACGATAAACTTCTTCATATAAAGGATAGGCTCAAGACGGAGCCGGGCAAAGTTATGGGCGCTCAACGCCACCAATTTGTAAGTTGTGGCACTGGATCAAGCCTAGGCGAGGCTCATGTGTTGTTAGATGCTCTCATTTTTACAGGCAGTCCAATACGAGTGTGATGCTGTGCCTGCGCTAACCAACTCGCTTGAAGACCCAATTGTGAATTAGGCTTTACTACACATCTCATCGGAATCTCAAAGACCACTCAGGTAAGGTCATATTTTGTTCTATAAGAAACTGGATGTTCCGACGAAGCACGAATAATGAAGTGATTATAATCGGATCCCGAGGACCTTCCCAGTTGTGCGGTCTCGAGCGATCAGATGCAAAAGGTGGTATGGCGTTCCATGGCCTCCGGTCACGTTGCACTCCATGAGAACTTTGGTATCATTACTGTTCCTGCCTCGCTGCTCTGTGCAAATAACACTTCATTGAACTGACTATCGACTTATTCGGCCATACAGCAACACTACAGAATGACGTGGAAACAGCTGACTAGTTTGACTCGTGTTGTCAACCTCAAGGCAATACATAATAACCAAGTTTGTCAACCTCGGATAGCCGGCCACACGAAAGGGGTTTTCTTCATCCCGCCACCGCTGATTATCTACAGCCCGTTTAAACAATGGACTCCACTGTACATGTGGCAGAACTTTTTCCAGAACACATAGTCCTGATACGTCCAACCTCAACCACACCGGAAGGAGCAACCTCAAACCTGACGTAGATCCATTTTATTCCAGGCACCATTTATTTTATCAGCCAGCTATGGGATGTCCATCGGGCAGATAAATCTGGGGTTCGGTGTTCATTGAGGTTTAACTCACATTCGACAGGGCTGCGCGGAGGATGTTGTTACGCGTGCACGGCGATATGGCTGTGAAGCCGATTCAATGATGATATTGCCTAGATCACGGATTTATATTTCAGAAGTTGACATTATGTATCCCGGAAAGTAATGGACTTCCATCGGACCTGCCGAACCACATGGCACTGAATGCAAATTCCACACGTACTGGATCCAAATTCAAAACAGCGAGAGAGAATCAAGAGATACAATTGAAGGCTGCAGGATGTTCCATTTTATTGATTAGTACAGATTTCCCCGAGGTGATCCGGCTGCACCCTCCCAACTCGTAGTTTAGTGCAGGGTGCAGGTAAGTTATGACGATCTCCAGATACAGGGAGGATACCAGCATATGGCTATTTCAAACCCTTTCTTCTTCTGAAAACGGAAGTAATTGTCTACGGTCTCATCGGAAGAATAACGAAAATGTCTATCGGAAAACGTGTATCACATGTGTTGATGATCCCTACAACATATAACGGTTCAGAAAAATCATTATCAAGAAAATAATTAGCTACCTAGGAATGAGCTTCCTCTTTCTCACTTGCGGGCGCTAAGTCATCCCCAGCTGAATCGTTTGGCTTGCGTACTTTTGCAGGCAGGCAAGCGGTAGCTTTCCATCCGCTCCTGAAGGAAGCCACTGCATTTACAAACCCGAAGAGAGTGGTCCATATCTGATCGAGCCATGTGGTCAGCGAGTATCCCCCCACCCGATATGGGCTACTTACATCATTGCTGAAAATGCCTTGCTCGAAGGACCTACGGAGAGCTTGAGAAATTGGCAAATTTTGAAGAAAGCAACACACCAATGGAGAGCCAATGGCAGATTAGTAGAGTTGGCCACAACTTCATTCCAGAAAGAGTCCCACTTCTTGCGTAGATCTTCTTTATCTTCTGCTGTCGTCCCCTTTCCTTTCCGCAAGTTTTTCTCTTTCATCAGTAACAACTTTCTGAGCTCCACCAAGTGAGCAAATTGGAGGACAACATAGACTGCCCATGCTCGGCAAGACCACATGATAAGAGAGTTGGTGTCCAGATGGATTCGCTTTGAGGTGCGCCGGAGAAATGACCCGACAGAAGGAATTGTAGCCGGAATGAGATTATGGGCACGCAAGTAATAAAGATGTTCCAATGGATAGTACACCAGCATGGACCATCCCTGTAAGCGCCCGATTGTGAGCAAAGCGCGAGTGGGTGGAGGACTTCTCTCCATAGATATCATCCATTGCAGGATAGGAAGCAGACCTAATAGTTTGATTTAAGTAATCAACGCCGATAGTGGGGGCATCGCTCACCCCAGAATCGACCCAGCATTTTGAAATCGCCAATTATGCCTGCAAAGCTGTTGAACGACACTGCAACACTGCTGGTTGGTTCCTTCCGCAAGCCAACTCGATGTTGGAGTTTTGCTCGTGCAAGCAAAATTGGCGCAATGAGCTTCATCGTGTATTGGATGAGCTGGAAAGCGAGGTGAGCGTCAGAGTATTGTTTGTTTGTCGTAATTCTTCACCGCGAACAGCTTGCTGAAGGATGTGTGCGTTCGTGAGCGGGAAGCACGAAAAGGGAAGGGCTGTACGCAACTCGGTTCCACTCCATGTCGACAGGAATCGGATTAGATGATTGAGGACTTCCGATGGCGGAACAAGCGCGAAAGCACCCAAAGTGGCATCGCTGATATGTGAGAGAGTGTGGCCTTTACGCGACATGAGGATGGTAGTGTAGCTAGCGTCGTTTCAGACTCAGCCTCTTTCTTATCATTACATTTGACCATCACTTTTAGTCCTCACCATGTGACATCCTAAGTTAATTACAAAAGTACACACGAGTGAAGGCGGCGCGGACCCGGGACGAGGACCTGAACCCTGTCTATATTCATTGGTAAGGTAACTCAGGTGAGTGCCTATACTTCAATGTTTTGCAATCAATCGCTTTCAGACTCTCATTGGATCTGTTCCGCAGCTATATTTTCTCATTCAGTTCCCATGTATTCTACACGTCCCACGAGAACCTCCGGACATTCAACGAATCAACTCCGTGCTCGAGGTTTTCCCTAAGGTGGAATCGCTGGTTTCTTTGTGGACCAGACATGTTGCTCAGCTAGCAGGCTAAACGATTAAACCTCCCTAATGTAGTGGACCCAGTCGGCTCAACGATATCTAAACATGAAACCCAGCTGCTCTACCGCCATATTTTTCTGATTATTCTAATTTTGTACGTGCATTTTAACTGGGATCGCCTGGGTGCCCCGGTGATCTTCCGGAACTTCTGCTGAGAGACACAATGTATGCGCGAGGTTATAAACATGACATATAAGTATGATGATTTCTGATTGTCCTTCTCATCAATCGTCCTTCCAAGATGATATCACTGTTGAGTTTCACTGCTGCTCTCTTTTCTCTCCTGCAAATAACAGCCGCACAAACGAGCACAAGTGCTGCCCCGACAGCGACATCAACTGTTTCCTTGAACATGGCTGCCAGGGCCGCCGGAAAACTCTACTTTGGCACTGCTACCGACAATCCAGAACTGACCGACACGGCCTACGTCACGATCTTGAAGGACCCAATGATGTTCGGCCAGCTCACTCCTGCGAACAGCATGAAATGGGTACGTTTGTGTTCTGTAGAGATTTACGAGGATAACTTGAATAGTCTACTCTCAGGACGCGATTGAGCCCGAGCAAAATGTCTTCAATTTTACTGGCGGTGATCAGATCGTTGCCCTCGCAGAAGAAAGTGGGAAGATCATGAGAGGTATTCAAGCAAATATTTTTTTAGCTGAATTCTGAGTTCATTTGAATCCAACAGGTCACAACCTTGTTTGGTACAGTCAACTTCCCGACTGGGTTACGTATGGGAACTGGACACCAGAAACTCTAACTCCGGTCGTCGAAACTCATGTATATACGGAAGTCTCGCATTATGCAGGAAGAATGTGAGTCGTTGGACTTCCACTTTTTCAGGAGAAGTGACATTTTGGTAGTTGTAAGTAATATGTTTTGTTGGGCTTTGATCGTTTGTGACGCCGTTGGGAGATGCGTGGGATGTCGTCAATGGTGGGCCTTTCGTCCGCTTCCATAATATACGTCTGACTGAGCCTTTACGAATTTCAGAACTCCTCAATGATAACGGGACGATGCGTTCCGATGTATTCTACGACACATTGGGCACGTCATATATCAGCATTGCACTGCAAACCGCTCATGCGGCAGACCCGAATGCAAAGCTCTATATCAACGAATACAACCTTGAGTACACCGGTAAGTACACCGGCCTCCCGTCTTCGCTTTCTGTAATGCCGATATATTGTAGGTCCCAAGATCGATGCGATGGTTCAACTTGTCGAGGACCTCTTGGCAGCTGGCATTCCCATTCATGGGATCGGTTTCGAATGCCACTTCATCCTCGGCGAAGTCTCCCCAAGCGAACTCCAAACCAATATGGAGAGAATCACCGCTCTTGGCCTTGAAGTTGCGGTGACCGAGCTTGATGACAGGATGGAGCTCCCTGCGACCGACGCTGACCTGGAGCAACAGAAGGCAGATTATATGGCAGTCGTCGAGACCTGCATGGCTGTTTCTGGATGTGTTGGAGTCACCGTTTGGGACTTTACCGACGAGGTGCGTTCAAAAGTACACTCAATTTTGCACGACTTGAATCGATTATTCGTTTCACAGTACTCCTGGGTTCCCTCTGCTTTCCCCGGCTACGGCGAAGCTTGCCCATGGGATGCGGTATGCTAGTATAGTGTTCAATTTTTGCAGTTTTTCTGAACATTACATTTACAGGATCTGGTGCGAAAACCAGCATACGATGGAATTGCCATGGGTTTCGCGAACTATACTGCGTGATATACTCTCTTTACCGTCTACGTACCTGACTCTTCTCATGACGAGTGATAACGCCGAGCATCGTCGGATCAATGATGTACGTTTGACTGTTGCCGAGTTATAAAGTCACCAAGTCTATCCTAAATGGTTACGAACGGAACGGACGGTTTCCAAAGAGGATAAACTCTGCTGCGGTCGTCGATCACCGTTTTAGATTGTCACAATTCTCCTTCGATATCAATATCATGATGTGGAGCACCCACATAGCGAAGAGCTTATCTATCCGGTAATAGAAAGAATGAGCCTAGAATTGAATGCGTATTTGAAAGGAAGTTTCATGCTATTGGAGCCCTCCATCTCCCTATCATCATTTATCGACGGGCATGGAGCGTCACGGTAAGCCGGGATAAGCAGAAACGACAGGAAAATCCTCATGATAGAGGGCGCATAAAATTGGGGATGGGGATTGCCTTAGACTGTCCAATTTCATCTGAGCAAGCAGTACTGCAAATCACGGCTGCCGACACATAAAAACTAGGTCTCAGCGCTTAGACAAGCGAAAAAGGAAATCAAGTGTCCCTTTATGGTAATAGTATTACCATACAAAACTAGCACTTTCAATAGTACCGTGACTGGCATGAGCATAAGTTGACTGCTGCCTGAGTGGCCAAGGATCAAGGCATCAAAGGTATGTGTTTACATGGCATACATGATTGCAGTTCAGACTTAACGAGGCATGACGCAGGTGATCTATGGAGAGGCACAAACTTTGAAACACAACAGATACCACAGACCGTGCCGGCCCCTGGTTCAAACAGGCTACCGTTGCAATTCTGGCATGTCATGGTCATTTGGAATCCAGATCATATACTAACAGCCTGGAAACCTAACTGTAGTTGTCGGACTCGTCGCCACCAGGACTCGGACTTCAAGAGTTGCCGATTGCGATTGTCAACCTGTAACACTAGCATGGGGTAGTCATGCCACCAGGCACTATGATGAACCAGTGATCACATGCAAACTATATCATGGCTGCAACCGCGCGAAAGAATCGAGGTACTTCCGTCATTATCGCGTGGTCTTCGAGTTGCTGCGCATTATCGTCGCTATAAATATGCAGGCATAGACCTTGACAAGTCAACGTTACCCATTGCCAAGATGATCTTTGCCTTGGTTCTCGCCCCTATTTTGATACTGGCGCAAGCACCCATCGTGTGCGCCTGGACCAACACTACTTTTGCTTTGAATATGGCTGCCAAGGCAGCCGGAAAGAAATACTTTGGCACTGCTACCGACAACCCAGAATTGATCGACCTGAACTACCTCGCTATCTTGCAAAACATGTCGATCTTTGGCCAGATTACTCCTGGTAATGCCATGAAGTGGGTAAGCCTGTTTCCGCAGATGTAATATAATATAATCACTTTAATATTTTTATTTCACGTTTAGGACACAAGCGAGCCCGAGCAGAACGTGTTCAATTTCACTAAAGGGGATCAAATAGTTGACCTTGCGAAGAAAAATGGACAGATCATCAGAGGTATTTTATTACGCATTCAGCTGAGTTCAGGGTTCATCCGAACGTTGGAACAGCCCACTGTCTCATCTGGTACAACCAGCTTCCTAGCTGGGTTAAGAATGAACAATGGACAGCGGATGCACTGACTTTGGTTATCCAAAATCACATATACAAAGAAGTCTCGCACTTTACAGGAAGTGTGTGTGAGTTCTCTTACTCTCTTTCCATGAGATGTAATCGGTGACACTGACACTTTGATGAAAGACTCATGGGATGTCATCAATGGTGGGTTTAGTTCACAGCTATATTTGTTGAGTATTCAATTTGCCCTTCGAGGATTTCAGAGCCTTTCAATGAAGACGGGACTATGCGACCGAACGTATTCTACGATACGCTGGGCAAATCATACATAAGCATCGCATTGCAAGCCGCTCACAACGCAGATCCGAATGTAAAACTTTACATCAACGAATACAACATCGATCAGAGTGGTGAGCCCCGACCAATTCCTCGATTCTACTTTTTATATTGCTGGTCTTATAGGTCCCAAGATTGATGCAATGGTTCAACTTGTGAAGGAGCTCCAGGCAGCCAATGTTCCCATCAACGGCGTCGGTTTCGAATGCCACTCGATCCTCGGTCAAGTTTCTGCAGGAAGCCTCCAAGCCAATATGGAGAGCATCATTGGTCTTGGCCTTGAGGCTGCTATAACCGAGCTTGACGTCCGAATGAACTTCCCTGCGACTGACGCTGACCTGAAGCAACAGAAGGCAGATTATATGGCAATCGTCGAGACTTGCATGGATGTTTCTGGGTGTGTTGGAGTCACCATTTGGGACTTCACCGACAAGGTGCGTTCAAAAGTACACTCAATTTTGCACGACTTGAATCGATTATTCGTTTCACAGTACTCCTGGGTTCCCTCTGCTTTCCCCGGCTACGGTGAAGCTTGCCCATGGGATGCGGTATGCTCAAACACTCACTTCCGTGCAATTTCTAAACTCCACGCGTTAGAATCTCGTCCCCAAGCCCGCTCACAATGGAGTTTCCGAAGCATTCAGGGGAAATACATCAATCAATAAATGTAAACTACAGCTTTCTCATTTCTTACATCACGTCATAATTTGTTGTACAAGTTACTTTCGAAAGTTGCAACGATACGATACCTTTTTGGTTGTACTTCACTGCTTCTCCCCATCGACCCAAACAGTTACTTTCTCATCATAAAAGGCGACGAGGCCTGCAATCTTGATACACTCGGCATTGGGAGCGCGGTAGTACCACACGATGTCTTTGTGGACTGTTCCGTTGGGTAGCTGCACGTCAAAGTAGTTCGCCCATCCCTATAAGTAGATGTTACAGTCAGTCAGTCTTGCGCGCGCGAGGTCGACTGCTCGACTCGAACGGGAATGACATACCTTGTACGGGCAAAGAGTGGTCGTGTCCGAAGGCTTCAAAAGGTCAAAGCGGACGTCCATGACGGGCACATACGTCCTCCTGCGCAGGCCAGTTTCGAACAGAAAGTATGCCCTGCGCGTGTTGGCCACTTCGATGCCATCGACCTCGACACGGACGTGCCTGGAAGTCTGGAGCACGTCGATTCGCTTATGCGTAGTGGTCGTCCGTCAGCGAATCCGATAAAAGACAGGAGGTCATACCTTATACGGGTCTTTCGGATGTCCGTAGATGGTGTCGTCCTCTTCGAACCATGCGTCTGCGGAGTCGAACTTGACTTTGATGAGGCCGGAGAGTTCCTTGTGCTTTCCCTCCTTGGTGTATTCTGTCACAGCTTCTTTGGCCACCCGATTACCGACCACGAGGTCGTGGACCTTGGTACCTTCGTCGGAGCGGGCTTCGTCAGACCTGCGCAACAAGCTGGACGACAAGTCTGATTGATGAAAGAAGTAGTTAGGATAGTAAGGGTGCTCCCAGCTATTACGGGTTGGTTGCAGAGATACTGTTTCAATTGTCAAGGTGACTTACATTAACTTTGCTTTGTACGTATCGACGATTATTTGACCCCCGAACAGAACCCTCACTCTTTTCTTCGAGTCTTCAATGTAGGGTTCCTTGAAGGGCGGTTTGTCGTAACCTGAAGCCATGATACTGCAGTGGTGAGGAGAGATTGTTGACCCCTAAATACTAACAAAATGACAAAGCTTTCCAATCACATACAAATCGACAGATCATAACTAGAAACATAGAAAAACGGAGAAGCGCCCTACCAACTCATTCATCGTCTTCTGAGTCATCGTCCGCTTCCTCAAGCCACTTCAAGAATGGCTCGCTGGCCTTCCGAACCTTCTTGCTCGTCTCCTTGTCCACAAACTTCTTGCTGACGTGTGTACCCCATTGCGTAACCACGTCCTCTTCCAGGATGTCGTTCTGGTACAACGCCATGAGGATTTTCGGAACGGTAGGGATCAACTCGGGATACGTCAATCCGACCAACCGCTCAATGCCCCCAAGCAGAGACTTCTGGTGCTTCTCTGAGGTGACCATCTGACCAGAGCCAAGTTAATAGAGAACGGGCACCGGGGCGTACTGCGTACCTTTGCAAGCAATGGTTTATAAGTTGTGATTTCTTTAACAACGTTCTTGGTAAACAGCGCCTGCACCAGGACGAGGAGGGTTTTGTGCTTCCTTTCCACACCCAGCTCCTCGGCCTTCATGTAAATCTGCACTGAAGTAACGTCTTCGTCGTCCCTATTTTCTTCGACCCAGTGCCCGAATTGAGCATACGGACTGTCAGGATCCTCATCACTTCCGTCGTCGTCCCCGCCGACAACAGACATGGCGCCTATCTGGCCGGCCAATGCCTTCGTACGAGCTTGGACTGCCTCAGGAGAGGTATCTGCAGACCAGTCGTCTGCAGGAAGAGCGGTGTCCGTAGTCAAATCCGCAGCCTCGGCCTTGATCTTCCTAGTCAACTCGTCATCGCTGTCTGCGGCAGCACCCTCGTCTTGACCTTCTCCGGGGACGGAAGGAGCGGTAGCGTGGACGCCGTTACCGTTGCCGTTTGCAGTGCCATTGGCGTCGCCCTGGCCCTTCTTAGCCTTTTTAGGGTTCTTGGGTGGATTTTTTAGGATGAAGGTAACGAGCTTGTGCCTCATGTCTATGCCTGTCCTCTCCCCGCACGCTTTGCAATCACGAATAATATCTTCGTTGCGGCCATTTTTGAGGATGACGAGGTCGGTCTCAGGGTTCTTGCATGCGCGACAGAGAACGAATTTGTCGATGAAGCCGTCAAGGAGTTCACGAAGCCTGGTGGCATCATGAGCGCCGTTGACTATGTATCGATCGTTCTTCTCGTCGAATGGGGTCTGAGCACCGAGTTCGCAGCCAAAGAATTTGGTAATGTAAGCGGGAGGGCGAGAGAGGGCGCGAGCAACATCGGACATGTTGGGAACGACAGTCTTGATACCGTTACCTTTACCCTCAATTTTTGTGAGGAGTAAGGGCATACGATAGCGGTAAAACTTGTCATCGACGTCGCGACGAATGTTGACGATTCCTGCGTTAGCCATGCTGGGCGGTAGTGATTGAAGTTTAGCGCTTGAAAAGGTAGGCATCAAAACGAAAGCGAGCAAAGAAAGACTGAGGTGCGTACGGTGCTTATGGACTCTAACCGAGACTGAGACTGATGAGACTGTTTATTGAGGGGAGGTCGAAGCATGAAATTGGCTCTTCTGTATTCGCCTCGTCGACAGAAGAAAAATGAGTTAGTTGAGAGCGAAATCGTGGGCTTGCCAAAGACTTGGAAGGGTCTGTGGGCTGTGGGTGTCGAGGGCAAGGTACGATGTGGTAAACAAGCAAATTTATAATGTTCCCCTCTTTGTTTGTTTGTGCGTGCATGCATGCATGCCGGCCGGACCGGTTGTGAAGGTAGTCAAGTAGCAAGCAATGACCCGGAATGACGTCGTGGATTTCATAGTCTCCTGTATGGCTGCTACCCCTACACTTTCAGAATCTAGTGTTCAAACTTGCTACTACGACGAATCCGAAGCACACTTTCTCCACATCATGAATGACCCTATCTTCAAGGGAGGAGACTCCACTCCCCATGCCGGAGCGGGATCCTCGGAACTCGAATCAGAAATGGGTTCTCCCTCACGCGTTATGCCAATTTACTCGGCAGCTCACCCGGGCGACGCAGGCGTCCAACCATCACAGATGGATGAGGGGGGCTCCCCTTTGAAGCACGCAGATGAGGGCGAACATAATACACCCTCCTCCCTCCCCGCCGAGCCCGGGGGTCAAGAAAAATATATATCCGACTTGAGAGCCAACCTCGGCAGAACAAGCAGCACGCTCGCAAGGAAAGAATCGACCCGGACGAAGAGTACGTATGCCACTGCAGCGACTGCTGCGTTTGTGAACGGCGCACCGCTCTCGGGACCAGACGCCGAGCCGGAAGTCGATGACGACGTGCTTGCCAGGGGTGCCAAAGCTGAGCAATCGTTGAGCAATAAGCAAAGGCAGCGAATCGTGAAGAAAGAGAGTGAGGGTTGTGGCCA
>JBBPME010000179.1:0-42796 GCA_038090155.1 Rossbeevera pachydermis
TATGTCATAGCTTGGTGAGATGGAGATGGAGGTGATGAAGTGGGAGTAGTGGATGACGGTCCCGACTTGTTGAAGTGTCTTAGTGTCCCAGAGTGAGAGCGACGAATTAGCGGAGGCTGCGATGATGGTGTCGTTGCATGCCAGTGCAATACACCTTGTTTCTTTGTCGCTATGCATGCGCCATTTCGCGAGTGTCATCTTGGCAGACACGTCGAGAGAGTGAATGTGACCATCTTTGGACAAGACAAAGAGACGATTGGAGTCAGTCGCCCAGACAAGAGATTCGTTGTGAACCGAGAAGACATGAATTGAAAACTCTGTGAAGAGGCCACTCGCTAGATCGTAGACCCGAACAGAGTCGCGGTTCCACGTAGCAGTAGCGACGAATCGTGCATCAGGAGAGAACTTGGTAGCGACCACATAATGGTCGTGTTCGAAGGAGCCGAGGAGTCGCTCGCCGGCGGGAAACGACCAGATTCTGAGCATCTTGTCGTCCGATCCAGTTGCAATTCTCGTGCCATCTGCAGAGACGTCCACCGCGTTCACCGCATTTCGGTATGTCCTGAATATCGTTCCTTGGCTTATCTCGGCAGAGCCATCCCAGAAGACCACTTGACCACTCTTCGTCCCACACACGACCCACCTGCCGTCTTGCGTAACTGCCAGGTCTCGAACAAAACCCCAAGCGTTCATTGGCTGCCCCACTTCCTTGCCATCTTCCACTCGCCATCTTCGAATTTTCTTTTCCCCTCCACCGCTCACGACATGTTCACCATCAGAAAGAAAAGCGACCGGATATATGCGATGATCTTGAGCAATGATTTTAACTGGATTCCCGTCGTTAATATTGGAAGTGGAGCCTCTTTCCTTCGCTTCCTGTGCATCCCCTCTCAGGTTTTCATCGGTCGCCGGTGCTCTCTCCTGCTGATCGCCGTCCAAGGAAAGCTGGTTGTCCAAACTCACCTCTGAACCTGTCGCTAGCTTCAGCGCGGTTCCTTGACGTACTCATGTAGACTCACCATTCCTTGTCATTGAGATCATGGTGGTTCAGGTGAGCGTCTGGTCGTTCGCTTTCATCTTCATCCACTCTGGATCTCACGCAGTCACCTTGTGCCTGGGCGCTACTATCGTGGTTTCCATTTAAACAGATAACCTCCATGAGGCCGTGTTTCGGCGTCATCGTGTGATTGTTATGTAACAGAACTGACCCAGCAGTGTCCCAAGTTGTAGACTAATTTCGACTCGTGAACTCAAGAGACAATTCTTCCGTATCGTGCCCGTCTGCTAGCTCTCCTCCCGATCGTGTGCTCCGGATGTATAAACCATGACTCGATACGCGGACACCCTTCTCTGTCTTCGACGGTATTGATCATTCTAAAGACGGAACCACTGGTACAAGGCATTCTAAAGCAGAGTGTCATACAGACAGAGCCTGTGTGAAAGGGGTGCACCAGTACGCTTTCTCGGCATGTTATTTGAAAACTTAATTATGTCTCACCGCCCGTCTTGAACGTGGTAGCTTGCACCTATGCATGGTTTCCTCCCTCTCCCAGATGAGGTCGATCCTCGATCGATCTTACTCTTGTCGTACTCGCCGAGAAGCAGTTTTCAAGCAACCACCAACTCAGATGTTTCTTCTCGTAAAAAATAAAAATAATAATAAGGCCCTTTTCTTTCTTTCTCACTTTCCCTATTCAAGCGAGGTCTGCAAATCCGATCCGTAAATTGCCGTAATCGAACACGACGTATACGCCCTGCAGGAAAGTCATCCCGATGTTCCAATATGCTAGGCCATATAGTTAGAACGAGTCCATAGAGCGCCTTAAGCCACGAGATCTCACTGGTACGAGAGCGCTGTGCAATGATGGCACAGAAACAATTGGGAGAACCTTCGGCAACTGGTTGAAGTCTGAGAACTTCGGGAGGGATCGTAAATGTCCTGCCGCCGATGGTAAGGCTCAGTGTCGGAAAAGAGTTACACGGAACTGAAGGCTGTCGATGAAAACCAGGCATGTACCGAACACAATCGACACTCACGGATATAGTAACCAAAGCCTCTGTGTTCCCGGAGGGTACCGCCAAGGGGTCTGTACAATTCCGAAACCCCTTCCCAATCGCCATAGATGTGCATTGCCCCAGTATCGAAAATGGCAGGTAGATTTTCAATGATTATATCACCATTGACACGGACATTGTCTATGGACACCTGCCAGAATCCCTACATAAATGCCAATGTCAGCAACATCCACTCCCACCTACCACTTTTACTTACAGGGTGTGTCACAGATGTATAAGTGATCTCACCATTATACATCATGCTGTTTGCTCCACCGACGTACATCTCGGCCCCAGTCGAAGAGAGTTTAAGTGAGAATGTTGGATTGATTAACCTGTTTTGTTTGACAAGCGATTCAAACAGTGGATAATTACGAAACGTCGAGATGGAAGGGAAGGCCAGTCCCAACAAACCCTCCGCAATGTATTCATTGTTGTGAAAAGTGAACGATGTCGCAGAACCAAGAGTCTGAGGGTCCGCCTAGTTTGGGGTCAGAGCTCAAGGGTCATGCTCACGAGCGAGACAAAACAAACAGTGAACCCAGCGATGGTCACATTATCAGTATAGATTTCACCTTCCACGATGGATCCATCTGAATATGTGAGCCAAAATGTCTTCATCTGTTCCTTAGCGGATTCAGATAAATGGGGATCCCAGTGGCTGTGATCTCCGGGAATCACACCAGACTGGAATACCCACATATCGCTGTGTTGACGTGATCTACCATATCTGTATGGACTAAATGAAAGTACCCACGCTGCGCCAGTGTCGATGTGGACTGTGACGTAGATCAGCGTAAATATATATCAGAAGGATACAAGGAGACTTTACCCTTGAAGATCTGGGGAGGGGTGCCAATTGAAATCTCGGCTATCCAAAAGCTGTTTCGATAGACTATCAGCGGGATGCTAGCACCACGCCTGAAGAGTCCGGGCTCGCGCTGTTTCACAGCGAAAGGATGCACCATCCCCGTGTTAATCTCATAATTCTCTAAGCCACCCTGGATCTTCCTATATAAAAAGTCTGAGCAAACCAGATGTAACAGTTCATTCTACGTACTCCCTGACTAGTATACCATGCGAGCTCATTGCGTCGAGATCAATGCTTCTTCTCGTGTTTAGAAAGCTTGAAGGGGTCCTAGAGAGCGGTATGGCCATTCCGCACTCCCTAGATTTTGGAATGGCCTGAGAAACCAGGTTTCCGGTGGTGGCTATCGTAAGGAATCGCATTGTAGTGGGGAAGGACTGGCTGGTGAAACATGACCTACCTTGATAACGAGAAGCTTAACAACACAACCATCAGGGACTGGTGTTGTATTATTGCTACGTTACAAACGGACTCGGTTAGATCCGGATTACTTAATCCGCGTAGATAACTCTCGTTCGACGCGACTCGTACACCTCAGTTCTGATCCATTCAGTACTGAGGTGAGATACTCGTCTACTTCTCTTTTCTTACGCATATTGATACCTTGCAGTGTACTTAACAGGTATACAATATATAGTTCTGATCCATTCAGTACTGAGTGTACTTAACAACTGGGACAGGAACAAATTAAATGATGCATAGGTCAAACGTGATTGGATGATAATGCGGCACAGAACGTCGAACACTGCTCTGCCATGTGCACATGGTAAATTTTTGACAAGTCGGTTGCAGACTGTATTACGTTGTGTCAGTGAAACTTATATATGTGATTGTTCGCGGGATTTATAGTTGCGGACAAGCAAAGTCAACTTGTTTACTCAATGAGTTTTTATGACACTGCAAAATATTTATTCAGGTCAGAAACTTTATATTCCAGTTACCAAGAGTACATGTAAGAGGACTGCACGAGCCGATTTTTAAAATACTTGATTCCTAAAAAATTTGGCCTCGAAAATTTGGTGCGACATGAAATAAATGTTGGAAAAATATTCAAATGACTCCACTTGCTAAGGTGTAAATGATTCCGCAAAGAAAAAAATAGGTCGGAGTTGTCGGAAACCAAGAAATCAGGAAATTGAAATCCGCCACTGATTGATCAACAATCTTGATCATGCCTGGAGGTCGACCAAAGAAAAAGAAACATAAATGGACTGCGGAATCAACGTCAGTCATTGACAATGCCATCGATTTCTGAGCCCCTTGCGGCCGGCACCAATATTTCTGACTCGGAGCAAAGTGACACAAGATGCCAGAAGGATTATTTATCCAGGTGCCAATGGAGATCCTTGGTGGACAAATGAGAACCTCCTTAATCAGATGAAAGAAGCCATCGAGATACATGACAAGACGAGCACTGGATATCAAGCCCTTTCCATTTTCGACAACTCATCAGCTCATGCCTCACTCCCCCCAGATGCACTAAAAGCCTTTGAGATGAACAAATCAGATGGTGGAAAGCAATGAAAACAGTGTGGCACTGTTATTCCCCAATCAAACCCTGATGAAACAAAACGAGGACTTGCACAGAAAATGACCACTGCTTCTGGCCTGCCAAAAGGACTGAAATCTATTCTCGAGGAGCGAGGATTTGATGTCACTGGATTGCGAGCTCAATCCAATTGAAATGGTATGGTGTCATTTTAGGATTGTTACTCTAATCAATAATTTTTACAGTACTGGGGATAGTGCAAGTACCGGTACCGCGAAGTATCAAAGCCAAACTTCACTACAGCCAAGCGAGCTGCAGCTGAGATACTGGACTCCTGTCCTGTTGAAGTTCTTCGTCGCTTCATCAACCGATCATTCCGATTCATGAGTGCTTATCGTCTAGGACTAAGTGGGAAGGCAGCAGAGTGGGCAGTACGCAAGCAAAAACAACACCGGTCGGTTTCTCAATGGTCGATGATGGCGATCGAGGCTGTCCTGGCATGATAAGGTAGCCAGGGGTACACTATATTTTGAAAATCGGCCAAAAATTTGGCGCACAGAAAATGTCGTGGGAATAACTTCGGACCACTGTTTTTGGACTCCTTTCCATGATCATGATCCAAGTCTAAATCCATCCTCAGTTCGTGCTCAAAAACTCTCATTGTGTAGTTATAAATGTAGTGGACTTTGCTTGTCCGCAACTGTACTCAGCACTCCAAGACAAAAAGTTGTTTCGAAATTTGACTTTTCCTCCGAGCCAATTCGTATCCGAAATTCGGGTACGCGTTTGAACCCCGACCATTTACTACTACATAATAATGCCAGGGTTCCCTCTCAGAAGCACCGTGGGTGTCCAAGTTGGCATTTACTTCAAATTTGGTGCTTGCTCTTTTTCACCGCTGTGGAATTTCGGACGAACTTAACTGTTAAGTATTCTCAGAGCTACAGCGCATTAATATCGACCAATTCACGAGTTCCGTGGGGTACGTTGAACGTGCCCGGGGCCCGATGATCCAGCCGTTGTTTATCCTTTTTCCGCCTTCAAGTCGAAGCTCGATTCATAACACACCACCACTAGTATGTATAGTAAGTATAGATGGCCGTCTTTTATATGAAAAGTGACTCAAAAAAATGATGTATCAGGAAAGGTAGCACCTTGGGAGACGACCGAGAGAGAAGAACACGGCCATAGTATATGATATTGGGGCCGCGGGCGTCTTGACAGATGAGCAATAGCACTTGGCCCAGGTCCCCCTTTCGTCCAGCGCACCATTCCAAGGTTAGATTCAGGGATAGAATTTTTTTTGGACCCGTGTTTTGTCGAGAAGGCAAGGTGCGGTTCTAATTTCTCCACCACCGCACACAACGTCCTCGATTATACAATACGACCGCTCATAATGCATAACATCGGGTCCACCCATTTTAACACAACCATCCACTATCAATATGCATGCATTTTGGCTGGGAGGAGTGCAAGCGATCGTTCCCCGGGGCGATGTATTATATAGTAAAGGGGGCTCCACAAGCATCAGAGAAATTTCGCATAACTTACGTTGGCAAAGGACACCCCCGAACCGATTATGCCCACTTACAGTAATCTCAACGAGGCATCAAATACTTACAGACTCACAAAAGCGTGACCATCCTGCTTATGGTAGGCTGCAGTGTGCAATCACATCATCACAGCTTCAGACTTGGTTTCATTATCCCGCAATATCCTGAGCTCCGCGGAGCCACGTTCATCACGATGGCTCATGCGCTCATAGAACGTGCGCTGCGTGCCGTATGCCTTTCATTCTGACTCTGAACATGTTCCTTACGCCGCTCTTTTGTTAACTGTTTGTTTCGTTTCCTTTTTCTAGTAGACAAAGACTCGGACCGAGACCAGGGAATGGTTGCGTCGAGATATGCCAGTGGTTGCAACCGGCGAGCTCGACTTTGTTCCCCTTGGACTTGACCCCATTACTCGAAAGCATTTAATTTTGGTGACTGTTCTTTCCAACATGTTGCCACTTGGCCAAGGACGTTTCAACTTGGTGTAGAAGAAGGCGCCAAACATCCCGTAGCCCTAGGAAAGGAGTCGTTGTCACCTACCTCGACGACTCGGAAGCTTGCTAGGCAAGCGTTGCACTGGATTTTCCCTGTTTATTCTCCTTGGTCGCTTTTTCGTTCTGCTGCTGCTGCTACGGTGAAATATGTTAATTCGGACGGATCTCAGCCGCGTCTAATCCATACACTCACATGATCGCAACATTTCCGTCGAGCGGTAGAACTTAGCATGCACCACCTTTCTATCTCCCCACAAACTGTCGTAACTCTGTTACTAGCGCGTCCATTGTTCCAAATGCTCCGGCCTCAGCACATTGAACACGGATCCGTTCAAAATGAAGTTGTGGTGGACCGATTGGCTTCCCGGACCCAGCCACAGAAAAGCCGTACCCCAAATTGATCTCACGATGAAGGGCCAAGGCTTCCATTGGGAGCCATTCGGTGTGTCTCTTGCAACATCCTTCGATTTGAGGATGGTTTTCTAACCGTCTTTAGATTAGTTACTAGGGTCCTGCGCTCGACTTGTCTGACAATATTTATAATGAAACGTTCATTCTGAAAAACACGATGACTACCCAGGCTCCTAGCGTGTGGCACCTGATCTCCTTGCTTGCAGAATTGCTATCTACTACCGTTTCTAAGCATCTTCTCCGTCTTGCAATTTACCACGGGCGCGAGGAGCCTGATTCATCCCGGTTATATTTCAGGTGTCAGGCGCACTTTGTGTCTGAATATATTCAAAGGTGGTTTTTTGTTATCTAACTTTTCGTCTAGCGAATCTGGTGGACGATATGCACTACTACTGCCCTACGTCACCATGACCATGGGCTACAAACCAGTAGTGAGATGTCAATTACTCTTAAACAGTAGTGACATGCAGTAAATGCACTTTAAGATGTTCGCGCGGAAATGGCGAAGATCTAAACGGCTTTATGTACACCTTCATGCTCCTAGAGTCCTATTAGTAGCAACGAGACTACCTCCAACAATTATATTTTCATTGGTCTGATATTTGGTCATCCGTAGATATAATAGCGCCACAACGAGCTGACCATACCATGACATATACTGTACACCTTGCGCACTTTCTCCTAGACCTATCACTTGCGTGGTTATGTGACTAACGGAACCTCCATCGAATGGTGTTTCCATCCTGTGCGTTGGGGCCGTCAGTGGCCCGTCACGAATCTATGTACTCCGAAGGGCTGCTATCATGAATGAAATATTTCCCATGTTCATCGATCCGTGATCCGAATGTTGGCCCGGTCTCCCTCGTGGTTATTGAGTCACCGAGGGATGATCCCAGTTCCGCGTTCGCCTGTCGTTTCCACGCCAGAAATGTGTCATCTATCATCGCCGGAGGTTCAGGTGGTCATGTTCCTGAGAAGGTGTTCTGTAAGCCTGGCGGCAGATGAAGGGGCCGGAGCCTCCTGCAGCCGCGACGACGGTCCGAAGACTCACGCTGCTTTCAGTCGATCAAGGTACCCGTCCTGTCACTGCATGCCACATCGCCGCTGGCCGTGCAATTGCTAATGAACAACAAATGCTGTGTCGGAGTTCCGATCATCAGACTCCCCGTGCATCGTCTCGAAAGGCTAAAATAATTAGGTTAGATGGAAACGGCCGCAATGTAGATCCGCACACCCACCGTCCCACTCCTGGATGGCACGATTTTGTATTGAGGTACAGTATACCGGGAAAATTTGTCATTTTTTAAATGTTTCTTCCGACATTTTGTATTGCCAGTAGTCTGATCTCCAGACATACAATAGATGGAAACGAGTCGGAGACTTAGAGTTATCGACCCTTGTCCCGATGATAGTGCCCGCTAATTGGCATGTCATCTATAGTAATACGTGAACAATCAGATAAAATCAAATAGAAGACAACCTAATTATGTGATCAATATTTCGCCGAGGGTACGATCAACCGCCACCTGGCCATCCTGTGGTTGTTACGGATCTACCACGAAGTCAATGCAACCAGCCAATTGTTACTACTGACTGCGAACGCATTGTGTATGTAATATCGATCCATTGTCCCGTCGGAGTCGTTACAATATGAATGTGCCATCTAATAGCGAGGCGGATCGGGACGAGTCAGCCATGGCCCCAGCGGACAAACGCGTTAAAATGCACCGATCAACATATGTGTGGCTCAAGGTGACCTCAGGCTATGTCACAGGCCCCCAGTACGGTCGTTAGAACTTCGTCAACTCGAACAGCTGAAATCAGAAAAATGACACAGTAAGACCACGGTGTATGCAGTCTCAAATGAAGGGTGAATGCGTCCAACGTAGGGCACGGCGTGCTATAGAACGTCTCTGCAACAGCATGGAATTTCAAAGGTGGGGGGATCCTTCAATGTCAACCGCGAGGAACAGACTAGTTATGCTACATGAGCAACAGTGTCCCCAAGTATAAATTTCAAACATGTTATCTAGATACCAATTAGAGACATGCCTAATTTATGCTGCAAGTCCCTGCAACGGGCAACCGGGGGCAAAAAAGGAACCAGTAGTGGCCAGAGATGGCATCAGTGTTCATCCGCCCAGGTGATGAAACTCAACCCCTCAACAGGTTGCCATAGGTTTGAATCACTTCTCCGGATTTGGGTTCCTGCAAAAGCATCAAGGGTCAGAGACGTTGTACCAACAGAAGACGCAGCGCAAATATGGTAGATCAGATAGGAGCGAAAGACGTAATGTTTGGTTGTCAACACGATAGTTTCAGTGTGAACTATGCTTGATTTCTTGTATTTCATCATGGAAATTTTGGACGCAAGACTGCGGGCGAAAAGGCAATACGTTACTCACATTCTCCGTTTGGCTCCTGGTACAGCAGTCGTAACGTTGACGAACCTATGGGGGGTGAGTCCGTGCCAGTTGGTGAGTGTGGAGGGGAAGACTCACCTGCGATTATAGAGTTCTCGTTTCTTGGCACGGCCGGTGGAAGGCTTTTGTTTTTCCTGCTGTTCAACCTTTGGCGTTTGCGACTTGACCTTTCCGGCACGCGCAAGAGACCCGTGAACTGGATGTAGTGAATGTCTGATCTTTTGCAGGCTCGACGAAAGACGTAGAATACACACCTTTACCCATGGTGCTTGTCGAGGTTGAAAGGGTGGGACGGTGGCTGAGGTACTGTATACGCTTGTCGGCAAGTACCGATGGGTGTTGATGAGTGCATGTTATACTTATACTTAGTGTCGTGGAGGAGAAGAAAAGAAAAGTTGTTGTTGTCGAGTATTTTGATTTGATTGCTTGCTATCGGTGACGACAATGTCCGCCCCAAAAACGTCCTGGGCCGACGACGTAGACGAACTCGCAGAACCCATCAGTGACTATGTAGACGAGAATGGGATCAGAACAACAATCGAGTATGCCATCAACGACGAAGGAAAGAAAGTCAAAGTGAGCTCCCCTTCCTTGCCATTTCTCAGCTGCCGATCGTCGTACAGATCACTCGCAAGATCAAGCGCACGCTCCAGAAATCGGTCGTCGAGCATACCGTCGCCGAGCGCAAAAAATGGGCCAAGTTTGGCAAGGAAAGGGGAAACAAGGAGGGTCCCGATCGTGCTACTACAACCGTTGGTGAAAACGTCGTACTCAAATTGACCCCTGGAAATAAGGTACGCTCCAACCACTTTCATTCATCAACCTTTGTTTTCTGAGCCTTATTCTATGTTTTAGCAAGCAGAAAGCGAGCCGACCGCCGAACAAAACATCAAGACCGAGCTCGCAAAAGCGGGTGCTGGCAAGGTCGTCTGCCGATTGTGCAAAGGAGACCACTTCACGGCAAAGTGTCCTTACAAGGATTCTCTTGCCGGTCTTGAGACGGCCGAGTTGCCCACAGATGAGTTTGCACCAGCCGCTGATGCTCCCCCGGCCGCTCCGTCGAGTGGCGGCAAGTATGTCCCTCCATCGATGCGTGCAGGCGCCCGCGGTCCCGGAGAGTCGATGAATCGCCCAGGTGGAGCAGGTTCGCGGGATGACCTCCCTACGCTTCGCGTCACAAACATATCAGAGGAAACAGAAGAAAACGATCTGCGTGAACTCTTTGGGGCATTTGGTCGTGTGGCAAGAGTGTATGTGGGACGGGACAGGGAGACTGGCATTGGAAAAGGGTTCGCATTCGTGAGCTTTGAGGACAAGGCGATTGCACAACGAGCGATGGAGAAACTCAACGGAAAGGGTTACGACAACTTGATTCTGAGCGTGCAATGGTCCCGTAAGTGGTTGACGTCCCTTGCCTCGTTGCTACTGAATAAATTGATGACCGCCGCAGAGCCAAGACCAGAAGGACGATGATATCCGAACGTAGAGTTCTTTTTAAGTACATAATGTTTAGCCTACACTCCGAATTACTGCACGTCATCCATGGACCATCACACACTCCCAGTCGCCTACGTCGTATCTGATGAGCTAGTCAGGGTGAGTAAAGAACTGGAAATGCCACAGAAAAGTGAAGACGACTTCGTTGTACTACTCAGGTCTCCTCTTTGCTTCCTTCAAACAGAAATCGTTCATTCCTTGTACATTCGCTGGTCAGCGCCTTCGGCCTCCAGTCATTGGTGGCTCCCGGTCTCGATGGCCAAAAGCTCCTCAAATTCCTTTGTCCTCGCAGAGCCATCATCAAGGAACTTTTGGCTTATCATGCGCGAGACTATCTCGATTATGCCTTGAATCCTTCCAACAACCACCAAGACCTATCTCAGGTTGCCGAGTTCGGGCTCGAGGACGTGGGTGTTCTGCTATACTGTCTTGGTTGTATCACACACACCGAATAGGATTGCCCCCCATTCGAAGGAATGCACGAGTATATCCCTTTGGTCGCGGGTGCAACGTTAACAGCCGTTGATGCCCTTAAGGATCACTCCAACGTTGCCATTTGCTGGGACGGGGGCAGGTCAGTCATTGTTTCGTTGATTTCATGTTCGTCCTTTCAGGCTCTCGGTCGAACAATTTCAGACATCATGCACAAAAATCACGCGCTGCGGGATTCTGCTACGTAGCCGACTGCATCCTCGCTATCCTCGCACTCAGACGCATTCCGCCTGCTCCGGTTTCGGACCCCCAGCGGAGGTCCCGCGTAATGTACCTCGACCTTGATCTGCATTTCTCAGATGCTGTCTCGCATGCTTTCCACCATCCCAATTCCACCGCGGCGTCTCAGGTCCTGGTAAGGAGCATGTTCGTTTGGAAAGGGTAATTTAACTCGGAAGTGGACCTCACCTCGTGCAGACGCTCTCGGTGCATCACGCTACCCCTGGTTTCTTTCCAGCTTCTTCTCTCTCTGGGCTGCCAGACACACGAGATGCATCCTTTGACCCGTTCACGTTGTCTCTGCCACTCCAAAGAGGTGCTTCCTGCAAGACATTTCTGAGCATATGGCCTATCGTGGAAAAGATTAAAGATACATTCCAACCAGATTTCATCGTGGTTCAATGCGGCGTGGATGGGCTTGCAGGCGACCCTGTGGCGACGTGGAACTGGTCCATCGGTGGAATGGGGTCGCTCGGATGGTGTATCGAACGTATCGCCCATGGCTGGTCAGGAAAGAAGCTCTTTCTTGGAGGTGGTACGTGGTCGTCGTTGACGCTCATGAGCATGTCATTGTCGAACATTTGACAATCAAAGGAGGATATAATTTCCCAAATTCCGCACGTGCCTGGACATTTCTGACTTCCGTCGTGGTGGGTGGCTTTCACAACAGTATCGGGACGTCTATCTCACGACGTCGTAGGTTGGTAGACCGCTCTCTCTTGACGCAGAGATACCAGATCATCGCGCATTTCCCATGTACCAGCCTTCGTTCACTCTGGACGTCCCTGCTGGTAACATGCAAGACCAAAATTCACACGAATACCTGCAGCATGTCCAAGACGTGTTTGAGGGAGTTCAAACCGTTTTGCTACAACGGCTGTCCGGGGAAAATATTCTCTAAATCGTGTTACTTGGTGATACTAAGTACAGCTACAAGCATATATCTGACCCGTTTAAGAGAGGGATGCGGTCAAGGCGCTTACGCTATAGGCAGGGGCGGTGTAGTTGAATGTACTGGAAAAATTTGAGTTAAATGTCGTTGGAAGAACAGCATTGTGTGAGGTGGGTATGTTGCTTGCGTTTACAGGTCCAGTTATCATAATGGTTCGTCCATTGACGGCTACGTCGAAAGACAACTTAAAAGTTATCGTTGCAGGTGCAGCATCGTAGTTGACAACCTAGTCGATTGAATTCAGGTGATTTCTTTCAACTGCGTTGACATACGTGCCTTGAAGTAAACCACGCCAAGTTTGGTGTCACGAGTGACGCTCCAGTGTAGAGTTCCACCTTGACTTGGCAGGGTGCTGTTCAAGTACTCGGTGCCTCTATGGGTGCTGAAGAGCTAGGCGCGGCATGTTAGCGCGCGTACAACGCGTATGAACATAGGTCATACTTGTTGGACATAGTAGCTGGTCGAAGGAAATACATCCGAAGCGCTGTGCCATTCGTATGTCCAGCGTGGCGATAATAAATTAAGTGACATCCAGAAACTTACTTGAATGCTATCAAGTTTGGTGTCTATCGCTAATGTGAGCGATGATAGAGAAGGAATTTGGTGTTATTGGACTTACCCATTGGGGTTCCGTGTCGACATTCACCATGAGCGGTGCGTAAGCAGTGGCGAACAAGATGTCTGCGTTCCTTTCAAAACCGATCATATATGCAGCCTCTCCTACAGAACCTGTATCGCGAATGCATTACAAAATGTTGCAAATTATGTATGGAGCAGCTTACTCTGAACGGTGGGGTATTCCAGGCGTCCCTCAGCTTGGGAACCCAGGGTGTCATTTGAGCTGGTGGAAGTAGCAGCGTATTCACCCTGGAAGAAGGTGAGATTGTGGGGTTCTGTGAAGTGTACCGTTCTTCCTACCTCCATATAAAACGTGCCGTCACGCTACAGGACAAGGTCAATGAGATGGAAATCAATGAACGCCACTGTCCACCTTATAACCGTCGTAGTAAAATGCATTTTCGATGAAGAAATCTGACCACGAATTCGGATGAGATATTGGAAAGCAGACACACACAAGGTTGACCCACTGGGAGTCTGATAACAATGGTTGTCGTAATACGTGGGAACAGGGTTCAACGTGGGGTTGAGCGGATGGGCGGTAGCGATGAACCCTTGTCGAAGACCGTACCACGGTTATGCCGAACGCAAGTTGTTGACTTATAACCACTTACGAATACGGGGGAATTCTGCAGACAAACTCTCTGCAAACTTCTTCCAGCGGTATGTGTATCTGCGGTTTGTTCTAGAGTCAGCACGATTGAGTAATGTGACCAACAAGATAATCCCACGATTCCGAAAAGAAATCCTCATTTCCAATCTCAACATAATTGAGACTGAATGGTTCGGGGTGACCAAGGGAAGCCCGCAAGGCTGCTGCAAATATGAGTTAGGCCCACACACGATAATCGAATCGGACCCGAGATACCATATTTATTAGTAGTGGGGTCGCCGATCACAAAGTTAATCTGATCGATGGCGGATTGGACGTATGGAGCCAAGTCGTCCTCTTCAACGCTCTCCTGGTCAAGAGAATAGCCTGCAACGCAAAATTTCAGAGAAAATATGGTCCCTCATGCTACGGATTCGACAAACCTGCCCAGATGGCCATCATTGGTTCCATCTCCAAATCCTCACACATGTACAAGTACTCGAGCAAACCAAGTCCACTGATGATAAATGAAATTAAAATTAGCATCAGACGTCAGAGCAGCTCACTTACTCAGTGTTGATGTATTCCCAGTCACCCAATCGACCTAGTCATGAACGATCAGTCAACGTAAAACGACGGAGGTTAGAGGCGAACCAGGTCTGTCTACAAGTGAACCGATAGTTTCGTTCCATATCCACCTTGCTGTCCGGTTCTGTCCCTGAGTATTGTTCATTCAATGCTTGAACCTTGCATAAGGGTCAAATTCACCTCCTGTAATGGAGGTTATTTTAGGAAAGGAGGTGAGATTGGTAGCCTTACTATGTTATTCCCACCGGGGAAACGGAGGAAGGAAGGTTTCATCTGATACAGGACCTAGATTCCATCATTAGAGGATGGTTGAATGGTGCGAAACAGACATAACGCTCACCTTTGCTAGGTCGTCTCTTAATCCGTTTTCTCGGTCCTTGTATGTGGGTGGGAACAAGGAAAACATAGCAAAGTTGATGGTATGACCTGCTGCACTAGCTCCATCGAGCGTGATACTGAAGCTGTTTGCCGTGGAAGCGGGAGACGACTTGGGGTGCAAAGAGACGTGGACTTGCTTCCACGTTGTCTCTGATCCATTGATCTGCGCCAAAGAAAAGGCATAAACGTTGCCAGCATTGCTCTGCAATGCAACAGTGGCTGTTCCGTTGAATGACGAAGCTACGGGGAATTTGTAGTAAAACGAAGCCTTGTAAGTCCAATGAGAGTTTACTCGAATACCTAATGATACAATTTGAATCGCTCTTCAAAGACAGAATAAAGGAACCAACCATAGTAACCTTCATTTCGAAAGCCGACCTGCCCAGTTGTGCCGTTCGGGATGACCAACTGGAGAGAATTTGGAAGTGCCGGCGAAACAGGTGATGAATCGGCGACCACTGTAATATTGGATTTATTTATGGTACTCCAGGCGTATAGTGCCTCGGTTGTTTCTATACCATGATCAGATGCAACGGTACTCGGCCATTGGGTACCCACCCGGCTCGACTTTTTGAAAAGCTCTGTTCTGGAGCACTGAATAAACAGCAACCATTAGCGACCAGTGCTTATGGTGCAGCATGAAACCAACATTCAGCATAAATCCCGCCATCACCACTCTACACAAAGGTCAGTGGATCCTTTCGCCGCATACAGAAAGCTCATACATGCTACTTGGAAGATCATTCTATATCCTTGAGACAGAGGGGAGAAACAAAACGCACGTTAATATCCTATGAGACGGTAAATGAATATTTCAGATAGAGAGACTTGGGGAGGGAGAAACTGACTTCAAACATCAACCCGTCTGGATGAAGCCATCAATAACTGGATAGACGAAGTAGGCATTACCTACAGAGGAGTGGAGGCATAGCATGGCTTGCAGTTTCGCTAACATTTACCACTGTCTCGGCTGTTGTCCAGGTGGTGAGAAGAGCGGCAGCCCAAATAGCGTAGCGAACAAATCGGATTGGTAGCATGGTACGAGCTGCCTGTACGAGTTATAGTCCAAGTCAACTTCCGAACGAGGTCCAGATATACGTAGAACATTTAAGTTCTTGGGTCCAGATGTCAACTTGGAGATACGCGTCCGTTGAGACAGCGGAAAGATGCCATCATTCCCTGGTATAACTGATGTATCATTAGCTAGATCTCAAGGCTTTATGGGCAAGTAACAATCCATCAATACCACACGTTGATCGTGCGCGTGATGATTCAATAATCTTTCGTGCGGCGCTTCCAGGCGTGCGGTAGCTTTTTGAAATAACTTGAGATCGTCCGAGGGATTGTATTGACATGATCAAGAATAAGGAACTGAGCTGTTTCCGCTTGTTGTTATTTGTGAAACGGACGAATGCATGAGGCATGGACAGTGACAGATTTTTGCGCTGGTTCTCCTTCTCTACTATGCCCGCTGAATTTCGGTGAACAGCTCGCACTGGCGCCGGCAGCAACGCGCGAAATTGACGACGTCCTCCGCGCAGATCATGTGGACCCAATTTCAGAGGGCAATACGAACCTCGCTGTTCTAGTCGGTTTCGTTGCGTTCGAGGGGTGGCCAACACGTTGCATTCATTAGGACTCGGGGCAGGGTGTACTACTAGGTGAGACGAAGAAAGAGAATTGACAGAGGCCACCTCGATCTGCACGTTTCCAAGGCGAGTGACGGGAGGATACTGATCAGAAACTTATAATTAGATCTAGCAACTTGAACATGATGGTGCCTGTGCAACAGGATTATCACGTCTGCGACACCTTTTCTGCCAAGCCTCCATGATGTGAGCCACACCATCGATCCTTCTGATACCACGCGAACAGGGCGAAGTTAGACAAACTCACGCCTATGTTCTCTGGTTTGGGTGAGATATATACTATATACACACATGCTCTACCCCGCATCATAATATCTCCACGACCTTGGTATGTATATCCCGCACCAAATTGACCTGCGGTTCTAATCCCGACACAGTGATCGTATGATCGGCTGCAACGCGTTTATATTCCCCGCCCACCTGCTGTTGGAGCAACAACGCCTCGAACGGCAGGCCGAGACGAACCGCCACCCGCAACGCCCGCACATATTTTGACTCTGAATAATTAGCATCGGAGCCACCAGCACCAGAACCGGAACCGGCAGCAACCCCAGGCCCGCTATTGCTCCCACTCCCACCGCATCCATCACCATCATAGTGCGACATACCCCCCCAGGTGTCATTCCCATATGGATTCCGCAACGCGCTGATCCACGGACGCACGAATAGTAGCCTCCCCGGCGTTGTCGGCGACAAGCTGTCCGCCGTCCGAAACTCCACGCTCCCGACGCCTGCAACCTGCGCGCGATACAGAATGTCCTGCTCGCTCCCGCTTCCGGAACCTAGACCAGCACCAACACCAACACCTGCGCCTCGCTCAACGACCCCGACGACCTCGAGGCTCTTGACCATGAACTCGACGCACGGCAGGCCCAACCGCCGGTGCGCGAACCGCACAGAATGCAGATCGTTGATCCTGTGGTACACGGCCATCGCGTCCGGCCAAGACATAGAAGGCCTGAGGGCCGCTACACGCGCATTCATTTGAATGTCCTCGAGGACATGCATCGAGCGAGGAAGTTTGCTATACAGGAGGAGGCTGGCCGGAAGGCAGCTGTTGTACTGCGATGACTTACCCACCCAATTAAGCACTGACACGTCGCCCGTGCGACCCACAATCCCCTCAAGTAGGCGTCCAAGTGCATCACCCCCTTCTCCGTAGTGCGGCTGGATGTCACTTTTGAAGATCCCAATCAAAGAGTATGCGATATCTTCCCCTTTTGTTGCGTCACGATTCGAGGCTAGCTGAAGCCTGTGTCGGATGCTGAGATCATCAGGATTGAAAGAGATAATTTTCTCGCGAGCTATACCGATAGCCTCTGCCAGCTCTTGCATAATCTCCGGGGATTCCTTGTGGTTACTGCTAGTGTCGCCGAGATACGGATTCCAGTTGCTATCGTAGAACCGGATCACCTTGGGCGCGAGAAGCTCTTGTGCTGTCCAGGCCCGCGTCATCCAGATGCTGTCCTTGAGATTGCCGATCACCGACGGAGAGCCCACGCCCACAAGGAGGACAAACGTAGCAGCTGATGCTTCGTACCACTTATACATCATCTTGAGGGACTGGCTCAACACCGCGCTGATCGTTTTATCAATACAGCACGTGTCCGACCATGCCCATCGATATCCTTCCGCCTGGACCACCTCACAAAATTTCCGCAGTTTGACATTGAGGGGAAATGATGTGTCCAGATCCCAGACCGAGTTTGCAGACTTAACTTGCTGGTACGATGGCTCCTCCCCCTCCCAGACGTGTGAGAACGTCACGTACTTGAAATATTCTCCCACCACTTGGAGGATCAGTTCATCATCCAAATTTAGCGCCAAGGAAGACATCAGCTCCTTGAACTGAGGATCCGACTTGAATATATTCCCTCGATCTTTTTCATTGCATAGAAAACCGGTCTTGACATCGATGACGACAATCGGATAATGTTTCTGGACACTACGAATGGCTTTGTCGATGTCCCACACTAACCGAGTAGGTGAAGCATAATTTTTGCTCAACTCTGCTCAACGCAAGTCATTACATTGCCATCAATCCATTGCGAGAAGACGACACTTACGACGGACATCGTGATTGGCGGAATTTTGGATGAGGGATTGCATATGAGTATATGTCTCAACAGCTTCGTGGTAGCGTCGCAGAGCGTGCAGTGCCGCGTGTTTGCTTTTGTATCCCCATGGGTTTTGAGGATCATCTTTGATTGCCTGTGTGGCGAAATGGAAACTTGTCAAGCGCAGGAGGTGCGAAAAATAATACCTCGTCTGCGTCCTCCAAGGCGCCCTCCCACAACATTGACATTGCTCGGGCATTACTTCGTTTAACAAGAAGGGCCGCGGGACTAGATAGATCGAGGGACAGTGCAACAGAATAGTATGTAATAGCTTCAGCCATATTATTGGACTCCAATGCTGCGTCACCGGCATCTTCGAGCGGCTCTATACATTCATGGAGCCGCTGCTGAATGGCAGCAGCAAATTCATCGAAGTCCCACCCAAAGATCTTTCAAATAACGTTGGTAAAATATATAATAGGTCGAAAAGATGACTTACAAGAGAGATAATTGTGAGGTGAGCGCTTTGGGGAGTTACGATGACTTCCCGTGCACATATGAGCAACTCCACGGCTCGTTTGTGGTCTCCTTTACTTAGCGACACCTCTGCAAGCTGGAGGTACATGTAGCCCTGAAAGATACCTGGTTGACTTTGTGAACCCAAAACAAGACAGTCTACGTACCCGAATAATGGCGTACAGTGACATGTCATCCACAACTTGGATCAAATCATCCACACGTGAAACAGCACCATCATGCTTGCCACATTCAAAGAGGATGATAGCCTGAGCGGATGAGATCAATAGGGAAAAACGACGAGAGACGTGTACACGTACTTTGATCAATAAGAGAAAAGAATTTTGAGTCGAGAGACCATCGGTAAAGACAAGATCGAAAGCGCGGATGGACAACTCATGCTCGGAATTGGAGAGATAGGCCATTGCATGTGCGACGTGACCGATGACAGATCGCTCAATTTCGATGGACTTGGTGTATGAGGTGAGTAACGATGAGAGGAGATGAATAAGCAAATGTACCTTTTTGGCGTCGTCCACAGCTTTGAGTGGCTGTTTTAAATGGCACCACGCGAGAGCACGGAGAGCAAGTATACGAGCCTTCTCACGAGGCTCCGAACAGTTCAGAACCTCTTCTGACAGAAGTTGCTCACATCGACTGAAATTGCCCGGCGTCCAAGAGCGGAATGTGGCATTACTGAGAGAGGTGAACGGTAACTAAGATGCTGTAAGAGAAATCAGAACAGACGATGGATAGTTGCCTGCATACACTGACATCGAGAAGAGCAAAGTATGGTTGATATTTCTATCAGAATTACCAAAATTGACGGACGCGAAAACTTACGTCCACCGGAAAGTAGGAGTCCGGAAGAAGGTCAAGAAGATTGTGAAAAGTTACTTTTCCATTTTCTTCGCCGGTCGCAACGTAATGGTTATTGGGAGAAAGTGCGACGGACCGTACTCTATTTGTACATTGGATGGCAGGTCTGATTTGGCTGTGGGTGGCGACATCATGAAATGACAGGGTTCTGTTTGCTACGACGGCGATAAATCTCTGATTTCGCGAGAGAGCAATGGAAGAAGGAGAATACGAGGTTTCGCCAGGAATGTTCCAAGAAGCGAGCAAGGCTCCCGAAGACGCGTCGAAAGACTTGGCACCATTGGACGAGGTGACATAAAGTCGTTGGCCGTCGCCTGACCAGACTAGGGGAGAAGACACCCAGGGCTTTAACTGGCACGGAATTTCACGCAGTTGCTGTCCGGTGTGGCTGTTGAGAATCCGAATGGACTTGACGCTGGCGGTAGCGAGAAGGTCAGCGCTGCCAGGAGAGAACCGGACCGCCACCACGCCAGCGTCGTGTCGGATCGGCCCGAGGAGCTGTTGCCCCGTTTCAATGTCCCAGACGAAAGTCAGCTTGTCCAGCCCACCTGTCGCGAATCTGGACCCGTCCGAGGAAACATCGACAGAGAAGACGGCATCGCTGTGTCCGTGAACTTCTAATGGCATTTCACCAACTTCTGTGTCCCACGCTCTCACCTGCGCCTTGGGAAGCCCGAGCCCGCACACCACCCGATTGCGATCCGGCGAGAGCGCAACAGACATGATCGTCCCATTGACACGGTGTGCTTGAACTTGAACGGCGCTACCAACCTTGTTTCCGTGATAGACTCCGAGTCCCCATCGCCCGAGAACTCCTTCGTCACCCGCGGTCACCAGTTCGTGGCTATCCTCGTTGAAGGCGACCGAATGTATTGTATGTTGACTGGCATTGATCTCGATTACATTCGGGTAATCTGAAGGTGACGATAGTGTAGCAGCGATCACGAGGCGTGACTGGTGGGTACCTTCGGCAGCTGGCTGCATAAGGTGACACGACAGCAAGATGATGGGAGATAAGTCGAAGGCACGAGTGCGTTTAGCCGTGCGTTTTTATGTTAGGATGCGACTCTAACACAAAGCTCAACGAGGACTCGCGCGCGTATGGTTGCAAGTGAATGAGTGTTCCGGACGTGAGGAGCTAAGACTATATACCAACTACAACGTGTGCTATGCGTGTACAAGGCCTCGGCGAGGCAAATTACGTAAGGTAACGATGATACCGAGTGACTATTCGGAGGGAATCGGAACGGAGACGGAGAAATACGGAAAGAGAACAAGAAAGAAAGAAAATGTCGTTCCTTAACATTTTATCGATAAAGCACCACAGCAATGTTGAGCGCTTAATATACAAAAGGTCCCGACTTCCGGTGCACTGCCAGAGTGTAGCTGACCGGCGTCGGACGGGCCGGGCTCGGAAAACCTCCGCTTGAAGACTTGCAATAATGCGTAAGCATTAGGTCAAAAGCTATAAGATCGATACCTCCCAACTGAGCAGTAAGTCCGAGCGCATTCAGTTCACGAGTGAGCTTAGATGGCCATATTCTGATCTTTGAAACGTGTAACAGTTTAAATCACATTGTACTACAACACTAATGTCTCTCAGAGTCCATATATTTTCGCACCCTGGGCCGTCTAGTACGTTTACGCTATGAATGCTGTGAGAGCGCTGACGCTGTATGCAGGAGCGGTGTAATTGAATGTCTCGGAGAAGTCCATAGCTGTCGTAGTAGGCACAGCCACATTTGGTGCTGTGGGGGTGTTGCTCGTGTCTAGAGCTCCAGTTATCACGACAGCCTGCCCGGCGCTGACAACCCCGAAAGGTAATACGAATGTTACCGTTGCGGGAGTAGCGGCGTAGTTAACAACCTAGAAGAATGGTCATTGAAGGCAGTCCTACACCACATTGGCATACGTACCTTGAAGTAGATAGCGCCAAGGCTGGTATCGCGTGTGACACTCCAGTGGAGAGTCCCATTCTGAGCGGGCAGCGTGCTCGGCAAGTATTCAGTGCCTCGATGAGTGCTGAAGAGCTGGTGCAACATGTTAGCGCGGGGAAGATATATGCGTGAGCGCAAACGTACTTGCTGAACATAGTAGCTAGTCGAAAGGTAGACGTTCGAAGCGCTATTCATTCTAGTTAACAAAGTGAAAAAATGCTTCTGAGGCCTATATACTTACTCGAAAGCGATGAGATTGGGCGTCTAGAGTAAGTGTCAGTGCCAGCAAAGGTCAAAAAGAATAGATATAATAAAGCTTACCCATTGGTAGTCAGCGACATTCATCAAGAGTGGAGCATATGAAGCGGCGAAGACAATGTCTGCGTTTCTCTCCAAGCCGGTCATGTACGCAGCCTCTCCCACAGAACCTAATCCAAGATACATCATAAGCAACGAAAACGCACAATGGGCGGCTTACTCTGGACAGTGGGATACATCAACCGTCCAACAGTGCCAAAGATGTCGTTCGGATTGGTGGAAATAGCGGCGTATTCACCCTATACCAAGTTGAAGATCCCGAGAGTCCCGTATAACACAAGCTCGCACCTGAAAATAGTATGTACCGTTGCGCTATATATGTAGTGAGTTTTTGAGGTGATAACTCAATAAACGTGGCTACTCGCCTGATACGTATCGTAGTAGAATGCGTTCTCAACAAAATAACCTGACGCGGGGGATCAGATAAGAGGGCGGAATTCGGACACATAAGGCTGATCTACTCGGAGTATCATAGACATGATTATCATATTGAGTGGGTCCAGGGGTCAAGATGGGATCGAACGGATAGGTGGTGGCGAGGAAATCTAATTGGAGATGGTACGGTGGTTACCCCAAGCACAAGTTATTAAGTAGAACATACGAAGTTGAGGAAATGCCGCGGACAGATTCCCTGCGAAGTCCCTCCAACGGTAGATGTATCTGACAGTTTGTGAAAGAATCAGCTGTTGGTGGGTATAGAAAATGGCCAGCCCTACGAGTCAGAAGAAAAGAAATCTTCATTACCGATCTCAACATAGTTGAGAATAAAGGGCTCAGGATGGCCCAGAGAGGCCCGCATGGCAGCTTTAAACAAGACTCAGACACAATGAAAATTCAGCAAGACGATCCCAACGCACCATATTGGTTAGTGGTCGGATCGCCGATCACAAAGTTAATTTGATCAATGGCAGCTTGAATGTATGGAGCCAAGTCGCTCTCAGAAACACTATTGCCGTCGAGAGAGTAACCTGAAGCACGTCAGAAACAAATATATTTCCATATCAAGATTAACAAACCTGCCCAGACAGCCATGATTGGCTCCACTTCCAAATCCTCGCACAAGTACAAGTACTCAAGCAAACCAAGTCCACTAATGACACGTTAAATAAATCAGCCTGAATGAATGAGAATAGAACACTATAAGTTACTCACTCAGTATTGATGTATCCCCAGTCTCCCAATCGGCCTATCCGAGCACGGAGCACGATAAACCAGACGAGACGGGCAAAAAAGAAAAGATAGACACCAACCGGGCCTGTTGCTAAGGGGACCAATCGTAGTATCCCACTTCCACCTGGTCTCCAAGCTCTGTCCCTGCATATTGTTCATCAAATGCTAAAAAAGACTCATGATACTCAGATTACCTCCTATGTAGCATGTTAGAGTTAAAAAAAGAGGTGATTTTCCCGATTCTTACCAGGTTGTTCCCACCAGGCAAACGAAAGAAGGAAGGTTTCATCTCATACAAGGCCTAGCCTCTATCATTAGAAAATTCCTGATCGCACGAAGTTGACATAGTACGTACATTCGCGAGGTCAATCCTTAATCCATTTTCTCGATTTTTGAAGGTAGGAGGGAACAAAGAAAACATAGCAAAGTTAATAGTCTGACCTGCCACGCTGGCTCCGTCAAATGTGACAGTGAAGTTGTTTGTCGTGGAGGTGGGGGACAAATTCGGTTGCAAAGGTGTATGGACTTGCTTCCATGTTGTCTCTGATCCACTGATTGGTACTGAAACAGAGGAATAAACATCACCAGTATTGCTCTGCAACGCGACAGTGGCTACCCCGTTAAATGACGAAGCCACGGGAAATTTGTAATAAAAAGATGCACTGTAAGTCCACATGGAATTCACTTCAATTCCTGGTGGCACATATAAATGACGCTTCAAACACAAAAGTAGATGGCCAACCGTAGTAGCCTTCGTTTCCAAAGCCAACTTGTCCATGTGTACCATTCGGGATGACCAGCTGGAGAGAATTCGGGAGCGCCGACGAGACAGGCAATGGATCAGCGATCACATTGATATTAGCCCCATTCAAAGCACTCCAACCGTACAGAGCTCCAGTTGTATCTGCATCCACAAATCAGCTACAGTAAACAGAGACACTGCCCGTTACCTACTTGGGGTCACTTGCTGAAAAGCTCGATTCTGGAGCACTAAGCAGATTCAGTCAGTGATTGTACACCGAGCAAACCTACTGAACCAACATTCTGCATAGATCCCGCCGTCACCACTCTACGTACTGTCAGTAGATCTTCGAGACGGTACGTTAGAGTCTTACATGCTAAGATCATTTTACGCCCTGCTTGTTAACAATGAACGTAACACTTACATTGATGTCCTGCCAGTGGGTCGGGAAAAAAACCAATAAATGAACTAAATTGGTACTCAGAACAATCAGTCAGACCTCGAACATCAGTCCATCTGCGTGGAATCATTAGTTAGATAAAGAAGGGGAACACCACAACTTACATAAGAGTGGAGGAATGGCATGACTCGCAGCCCCATTGACATTTATCACTGTCGCAACGACGCAACTGGCAAGAAATGAAGCTGCTTGTACAGGACGGACAACCCACCGGGCCAGCATCTTTCAAGGAGCGAGTGGTATGTTTCATGCAAGGAGCTTTCTGCAATTTATATCTGCGGAAACGATCGGACAGCGCGGAAAAAAAGGAAGCGCGTGATGAACAACCAGGTGGTCGCGGAACCTAAATAGCGCGTCCCTCATGTGAAACCTACCTCAAGAGAGCAAGAGCTACGATTGAGACAGCGGGCTAAAGGCGCAAGTGCGGAGAAGAAGTATTCTGACGACTAGCATGAGGACCGGACTAGAATCCTTATCCGATAAAATGTGCTGTAATGGACTTGGTTTAGTCAGTTGCGAGTACGTTTCAAGCGCTAAGTTCGTGTGCGAGCGTCGGGGAGTCCGAAAGGTGAACGTAAGTGTGATTGAAGGGCAAGTGACGCGGGGAACCGTAGAAGGACCCAAAGTTAGCTCATTACGACGCTATTCGACGGCCCGGGCGGTCCAGCCAAGCAGACAGAACAGTGCTGCGTCCTCCGAGTCGTTGCGAAAAAGAAAAGTCTAGTAATGTTTTAGTTGTTGCTACGTTTTCGCACGCCATCATCGATTTCGACTTCCAAGCTCAAGCTGAATCCAAACAGGCTGGCTAACCTTTTGCTATGCCGTCGTAATTTGTGTAACATATCTCGTCTTCATCGTCCCTTTCATCGTTCGTCTTTATCAATGCTCTGGAATGCGTCCGTCTTGACCACCACGTCCTCGGACACCGAGCCGTCCATAGTGATCGCGTTCGATTCCGCAAAGTACATATTCAATGTCGGTGAGAACACTACCAGAGCGTTCTTGCAGAGTCGGCAAAACTGGAAGAAAACGCGCGCAATCTTCCTCACATCCACAGGCACTCAGCGTGCCAGCGGTTTACCTGGTAAGGTCGACTTTATCTCCTGAAACTATGCCAGTTGACGAGTCTCTGTCCTCCAAGGGCTGTTTATGACATTGGCCGATGCAGGCCAATCCCAGATGCAGATAACTGGCCCGTCAGGCCTCTTGCATTTGATGGCTTCTATGCGCAAGTACACGTATCGGTGAGACACGTCGATTTTTGTGGGCATCAACTAACACAGGCTTAAAGCGACAACCTCGTCATCACGCCTACCGAAATCCCCCTCGTTAACTCTTGTGCGGAAACGGAGGATCGACCTGTATACGAGGACAAAAATATATCTGTTTTTGCACTTCCCGTCGTTCCCTCCACACCACTGTCCCAAGTCGGAAATCCTCGAGGTGAAGAGATGGGTTCGTTGAAACGGAAACGCAATGACTCGCCCGAGCGATCATCCAAACGATTGTCGAATCAGCTTGGAATGGATTTGCCCTCGCGTGATACCGTGCCCACGCCGGAATCTTTATTCAAGGCGGCGTCTGCGCCTGATTTCGATCCTACTTTATTGACTGGGGAGGCAGCTCAAGCCTGGAGACGACTCGTGATCCGGTCCATGTTTCCTGCATCGCAAGCGTCGTCCGTAGAGTCGAACCAAATCGAGGGCAACCCGCGGAAGGGCAACAATCGGAATGGAACCACGAAGACAGACGATCGTGCCTCGTCGCCTCTCTCGCGGGCCCTTTTCCCATCCAAGTTCAGTAGACCGTTGCCAGCTCTGGAGCGCGCTCTCGTAGGTCTCTCTGATGCGATGTTCAAGCCGACAGTCGCGTACGCAGTAGTGGGCCCTCGCATACGTGGAAAATTTGATGGGCGAAAAGCTACTGAATTGGGTCTCCCTCCCGGTCCGTCGCGCGCCAGACTTGTCAAGGGAGAGAGTGTGACCGTGCAAGTCAAGGATCAAAATGGTAACCTTGTCGAGCGGGAAATAAAACCAGAAGATTGTATCGGAGAGAGCGTGACCCCAGCAGTGAGCCAGGTCTTCTACTTTTCTGGAACTTGACAGGAATTCTTCGTAGGTAATACTATTATTCGACACACCGACACTAGCCCACATTCCCGCCTTGCTTGCGAGCTTTGGTGATTCTGCGTATTTCTCCAGGTTTCTATGGAAGCACGCCAAGGACTCCAAACAGCACATTGTCCGAGGGATATACCATTTGTGCGGAGAAGGAGTCCTTGAAGACGAGCACTATAAAACGTTCATGAACGATTTCGGCCCCGAAGTACATGTATGTATTCCAATTATCTATTCAAAGTGATGTGATGACTGATCGTGTACAAGCACATTGTCGCTTCGCGCAAGCACCTTGCCAATCCAGTCACGTTCACCAGCGCCGCATACAGCCAGCTTCGACTCAACCAATTAGACCCCGACATGTTTCCGATACAAAAATATTCGTGTACCCCTAATCAGGAGCTGAGCAGTGGGTTTCTATTCGTGTTTTTGCGCTCGACTATACGGTTGACGCGTTTGCAAAGATATTCCCAGACTGCCCGCTCGCGTGACAGCCATGCAGAAAGACGTGCTTATCAACTTGCATCCACCACGTCCGCCAGCTGTAGATGTGGAGGCGGGCAAGGGCGATCTCTTTCATCCTGCAGTAACGTCCGGGACCCCGCTAGTCTTGCCAGAATCGACATGTGCCAGTTTTGAAGACGCCCGTTCGTATGTGTCAGGTGCCGAACCGGAGGACATAGACGGGGGAGACGTGGCGATATGTACGCTAGGCACGAACAGTGCAATGCCCAGCAAATATAGAAACGGTGACGAGCGAGCATTTTCTACACTAGCTCGAGGCTAATAATTTCCCCCCTCAAAGTGTCTGCGACGCTCGTTCATATTCCCGATCGCGGCTATGTGTTGCTCGATGCTGGCGAGGGTACGTGGGGCCAACTCGCACGCAAGTACGGAGATGATCCTACGTCAACGGGGAGCGCCTGGGATGTCCTCCGCGCTCTCAAATGCATATTTATCAGTCACATGCACGGCGACCATCACATTGGCCTGGCCAAGCTCTTGGCGATGCGACAACAGGTGGGCAAGCGACCACGCTAGAAAAACTGATCTGATCCGACTTTGGACGCGGCCCACTTTAGCTAGATCCGCCGTGCGATGCGCCGTTGTACGTCGTGGGTCACGACCACATCTTTGTGTACCTCCGCGAATACGAGGCGCTCGAGGACCTCGGACTTGCGCCTGGACGGTCCAAGAGTCCCGTCGTACCGATCTCGGTGGATGCGCTACATTGGAAGAACGATTTCGCGTCGTCTCGGGTCCAAGAGGGCTCGCACGGGTGCGTCTCTTCCGTAGGGTTACTGTTGCGTGTGAGCTGAACGGATCCGCTGGGCAGTTTCGGTGCTATCTTGGCTCACCGCGACCTGTGTGATTCCCTAGGCCTGACTAGTTTCCGGACCGTAGACGTCGTTCATCGGACGAGCTGTCACGGCGCCATCCTCAAGCACACGGATGGTTGGAGCATCGTGTAAGGGATATACGGGCATGCCCAGACTAGACTCGTATTCATTCCTTTTCCCAGGTATTCGGGCGACACCATTCCTACGCAAAAGTTGGTGCATGCTGGCGAGGACGCGACGCTCCTTATTCACGAATCGACCATGGCGGACGATCAAGCAGCGTTGGCTGCGGCCAAGATGCACAGCACGGTCGGTCAGGCGATCGACGTGGGGAAAAGGTACGAGTCCGTTCGCTCTCTATACGAAGTAGTACATGTAACCGCTTCGAACGCAGGATGAATGCGCGCCACGTCCTTCTCACCCATTTCTCCGCGCGATATCCTAACGTGCCTCCGTCGGTAGCGACCACCCGGGGTCCAGGCGATCCGATCGTGGCACTGGCGTTTGACCACGCCCACATCCGGATCGCCGACATGTGGAAGATGAACGCGTACATTGGTGCCATCGAACGCAGCTTTGCAGACCTCGAGGACGACAACAACGATGGGGCAATGACACAGATGGAGGCGGTCGAGGTGCCGTAGGGTAGCGAGCGTGGGGGAAAAGTTTAAGCACATAATGTCTCTAGAGATGCAATGAGGTCCCGAACGACCTCCTCCCCTCTCTTGTCCCACGTTGCCCGACGGCGGTCAGTCGTTTCGTGAGCGGTTGCATCGGGGGTGGCAGCACGCGGTATGACGTCTGGGGAAGGTGTGGGATCATCGTAAAGATCCAAAAATGCACGGCAGTGGACGATGAGGGTTTTTATTCCGTCCGATGGGGATGCGCCGGGCAGTGCAGACGTGACGATGGCTCGGTTGGCGGGTTCGTCCTTGATGAACAGTCCGAGGAGAATCGCGGTGTAGCCTTTCAAAAAGGCGCGCTCGGGCGGATCGTCGCTCCCAGGACGAGGAGGGTCTGCATATTGGACATGCAGCGCGATCAAACGTTCGAGTATGGATGTTTGGTCGGGACATTGGCACGTGCGCACACAATGACGGGAACCGGGACAGGAGGCATCGATTGCTAAACAATGTCAGGTATATACAGGAAACAAGATATTGGACGTACATTGGGTGCGTGCAAGCGCGGCCACGCGAGGGCTTAGCGTTGCCCAGTTCATGACTAAGCCGAGGGCGAGACACAGGAGGTCGAAGGCTTGAACAGAGGCCGGAGATGATGTCTCGCTATCTTGAGACCACCGCGCTTGAGAACGCATCGCAGTCAGAGTGGTGAACGCAAGGGCTTCTGGAACATCCAAGGCGGTGTCACACCACCACTGATCGTCGTGCGACAATAGGGTGAGCACTCGCATGGCGCTGCACAGACACTTTCGTGCTGGCGACCTGACGATAAGCATTGGAATGACGAAACACAAGTGACTGTCTTACCCAGGTCGGATTTATCACCGCTCCTGTCTAGTAATGTAGACGAGGCGACACAAAGCGATATGAGTTCAGGGGCGAATCCAGCCAGGTGCGATAACGGGTTCGAGGAATGATCATCAGATGGATCGGTCGATGACCAATGACCGAGGAGATACGAATCGAGGAGGCGAAGGCAAGCTTCGATATGGCAGAGGGACGGTGCATCGCTGGTCGACGGGAACATAGGCAAACCGGACTGATACGCGGCGATACGCGGATGTAATAAGGCAAGCTCTGCTCTCAAATTTGCGAGCAATATCGGCAGATGTTGGTCCGACAAAAGGGACGGAGGTAATGTCGCAAGGGAAAGTGACACGAAAAAGCGCGCAGAGGGCTAGGATCAATGAGACCAAGCACAATGAGGAATCCTGGCCTAGGACGAACCTGGTTCACGAAAGACGGTTCTGACTCTCTTGAAACTAGTTTTGCGAGGGACTTGAGCTGCTCAAGCGTACGTTAATTGCGTGGACGATCCTAGTAAACTGTGCTAACCGCGGTGATCTCGGTTCGTACAATACCAAGGGATTTGAGATCGTCGTCGTTGGTATTTTCCATCAGAACGGAAGCAAGGACATCCTTTCTGTGAACAAAATGACTCAATATTTCGACGAGAGTGGGTATGAAATGGGTTTGGTGAGCGAGCTCTGTGAGGGTGCGGGGGTCCCTTGCAGCGAGAGCAGCAAAGAAGGCTATGGTGGCATCGAGCACCTAGGGAGAGATATGAGAGGGGAGCGAGAATGGTAATGCAGACTTGCCTTGTCGGTCCTGCCAGCGCGCGCAGCCCAGAATTTGTCCCAAGCACGGATGTAGAAATCTGAAGTTTTTGCCCGCCGGTTGAAATCAGGATCGGAAAGTTTGTTCACCACCTCGAAGGCGCTGGGGACGATAGGTATGGAGGGAGGGGAAAGGGAAGAAAAGGGTGCTCACCTGGCTCTTCGCAAGCCAATTGGGCTGGAACTGTCGAGGCCCTCGAACAGATAGCCAACCTCGTCGACGAACCTCCTGCTCTCGCCCTTGCTTCTGAGTTCTGAGATGCTCTTCAAGTCGTTCAGGGGAAGAGAGAGGTTGGGCCTGAGAGGAGTGGAGGGCTGTGGATCATCTTCGGCGAGGTCGATCCCCCAGCGGGTGCGCAAGTCTGAGTACGACTCGTGCAGGTCTGAGACATCTTCGCGGTCTGGATCGTCTAGAGCGACGAGGAAGGAGCGAGACGATCCGGCGTAAGTTCTGATGTTTCTTGTGGGGGGTGATGGATCGCGTTCGAGAGTTGGGAGAGAATGCGAGGAGGAGAGTGGGATGGCAGGATTTGTCTGCGAGGAGGAGAGTGGGATGGCAGGATCTGTCTGCGAGCGATCGAGTATCTTCGCTCGTTTTCGCGGTGGAGGCATGTTCGATGACAAAGAACGTTCTCAATGCAAACATTACAATCTCGAATCGACTCGTTTCAAAAGACAAAGCGAGTGAAGAAGTCCTCCTCCTCCTCAGCCTCCCTCAAGTGGCCCCATCCAGCCCACTTCACCCCAAACCCAAACACCCTCGCAGAGGCCGGCTTCTTCTTCGACCCCAGCTGGCACGACAAGGACGGCGTCACCTGCTTCCTCTGCGGAAAGGAAATCAGCCACTGGGACGAAGACGACGATCCCTTCCAGATACACTACTCAAAGTGCAGAAATTCCTGCGCGTGGGCCCTCGTACGATGTGGCTTGACAGACGATCTCGACGACCACGGGCGGTACGTCTCCTCCTTCCCCATCTCAACTGCTCACCCCTCCCGTAGCTTCGTGTTCCCTAACAGGTCCCGTCTCCCCTCCACCAAAGCCATGGAAAAGGCCCGGCTGGATACTTTCGGCACCGATTGGTGGCCCCACGACCACCAACCCGGCCCAACATCGATCAAGGCATGTCCCCTCTACCCTCATCCTTTCCAGCTGACCACCCACTCAGATGGCTCAGGCCGGCTTCGTCTACACCCCACAGGCTGACGGAGACGACACCGTCACCTGTCTGTACTGTAACCTTTCCTTGGGAGGCTGGGAAGAGGAGGACGATCCCATGTACGGATTCCACTTTACTATTAGACCGCCCTGCTTAGTCTGCTATAGCTACGAACACCGTACGCGCGACAGCAAGTCTGGCGATGCTTGTCCTTTCCTCGCGCTGTCGTCCAAATCCACCCGCTCAAAACCCGCAAAGAAACCACCGGTCGAAATGCCAGAACAGCAATCCGAAGACGAATCGGCTGACGTTCCAGAGCCACCCCCTCCACGTGCCAGACGCGGAAAGGCGCGTTCTACAAGCTCGACCGCTGCTCCCAAGTCCCGGCGGAAGACGAGAGCGACCCGGGGCAGACCCGCCAAGGCCTCTCCTCCTCCTCCTCCTCCTCCTCCTCCTCCGCCACCGCGCTCTCCTGAACCACCGCTTCCAGATCCAGACGAAACGACTATCTCCGATGCATCCATGGTCGTCGACGTTCCACCACCCGAACCCGACTCTCCCAGCAGACAGCCCTCGCTCAGCCCTTTGCTCGTCAATGGATCTATCCGTCCTCTCCCTCATCAACCCGAGTCACCTCCTGCACCCAGCCTGCCTAAAAAGCCTCATACGCCTCCCCCTGACACTGCTCTCAAACTTCCCGATCCGATCGTATCCTTGTCACCCACTGGGCACCCGACCATCGCACCATCCAAGCCACTGACGCATGACGAACGCGCAATGTCGCTGGAGCAGTGGATACGACAGGAGATCGACCTCAGTCACGAAAAACTGATGATCGACGGGCAGAGACAGATCGAGTTATTTAAGACCAGGGCGGCAGAACTGAGGAAATGTATCGACGAGTTATGAGTTCGTTTTTGGTTGCTATTAGAATGATATTGGCATTTTGATACATAGGCATAAAATCGAATGCATAGGGTCTCAATAAGCAAATTGCTCTCGCCGGACGCCGCGCGAGTCCACTCCCATCTCTTTCAACCCAGACAGCACCGTTCGCTCAAAGTCCTGCGGTCCACACAAATACACCTGTCGTTCTCGTACATCTGCAATATTCAGCGCATTCAACGTGTCCTCGTTCAGTCGTCCCGCGTGCACGGTCACCTCCACGTCAAGCACCATCGTCCGATCGTGCGCTCCATCTGCCCACGAAGACGACGATGTAATTGCAGGTCGCCCAGAGTCGAAGACGTAGATCCAAAGTGTACCTCGATGTCCTTGTCCTTCTGAACGGTCACGTTCGTCCGTGCATTCCAGGGTACGCAGAATAAGCGGCAGCAGTACCTCAGGCTCGCGCGTAGATAGAGCAAGGATAATGTCGTCCCCTCTTTCTCCTTTGCCCAAGATCTTTTTCCGCATTCCTGCCAACATGGCAAGGAACGGCGTCACCCCAATCCCACCCGCAATCCACAACCACTTCCGCCTCCCGGCATCGCGCGATCCTTCGACGGAAGACAAGTCCGCAGGCAGTGTGAAGTCTCCGGCAATGCCGACGAGAGGCACGTTAAGCTCCAGCGGCCCCGTATCCTCCAGAAGCTCCGGACGAAGCTCAGAAAGCTTCTGTGCGACCGCGAAGAGAGCACTGGTTACCGCCCCTCCTGGTTGGTGTCGCATGGTGAGTGCAAAGGAAACAGGGCCGGCACTGACCACGCTTTCGGTAGAACATGTCGGACCACCAACAGCCCATCGGCTCGACCCGGACACAGTCCATGTGCGTATCCGGTCGTCATTAACGCTTGTCGGGTTCGTGGGCGCCATGTGCTGATATGACGGCGCGCCAATGAATGATTTGAAGTCTAGAACGGCCGCCTGCCCTGGCACCACGTCGATATGTGTAGGCGACTCGAACGTGAACGTCGCGATGTCGCGCGAATGCATCTCTATGCGCACTAGCGTCACATTGGGTTTCTCCTGCATGTCGTCGATGAAGTACGTGGATGCCACCTCTTCTGCGAGTCGGCGAACGGGCGGGGAGTATGGGCTGCGCTGGACTTGGGTGCCTGCGCGCTGGCGAACGGGCAGGGCGTCTTCGACAAAGATGTAGCCGGTTATGTGGATTGTGGTCAGCGCATTGACACGAGGCATGAGTCGCTGTGCGCTGGGTCCGATAAGATTATGTGCCTCGCCTGTGAGATAGAGGACAGAGCCAGTCACGAATGAAACAAACGTTACCCCGGCAAGCGGGGTAGCCTCGATGTTTCCGAGAGAGGACAGCAACCGATTACCTTCAATAGAGAGTGAGCGTTTGTCTGGGGCCGCCGGATGGCCGACATACCGGAGTAGTCTGGGATCACGAGGGTCCGACCGTCGTTGGGGCGAACACGAGCGAAGCCGGGTCTACCACCGCGCTGGTTCATACCAACATGAGAGGGAAAACGTTCTCCGTCTTCCGCTGCTTCGTAGTAGGTCCCCAGGAAGAGCGTGTCAGACTCATGGATGAAAGATATGATATCATCTGGCAATCGCTCATTATCAGATAGTTCAAGCCGTCGATAGACGACGCGAGGTTGTGTATCTGGGAATGGTGCAAGATCTCGCACGTTGATATACTTTGGACAATTTCTATCCCGCACTCCGAGTCTGAGCACGCGGACGGGTCTAAAACACTGCAACGTACCCGATGGCCTCATTCACGGCAGACCGTACGTGAATGACGGGTCCCTCGTTCTCCAGGCTCTCGACGTACCCAGCAAACTTGTTCCGTCTCCGAGTCGAGAACTCGACGCCGATGCCTGCGATGAGCACAGGCCCATCATCCCGACTCCGTGGCTCGGATGCACTGACGTTCTGGGGGAACGGATCCCCCTCCCAGACGACTGCGTCGAGTGTGAGCTCACCAAGATGCCTGCTCGTCGCAAATCCAGGTTTTCCGTCTGGCCCAGCAAGAACGGACGACCAGGGGCGGTGTCTGTCGTCGAGCGTCGTGACTGGGATGAACGGTAAGCGAGAGGTGTAGAACGTCTGGTGCTCTTCGGTCATCTCGGGCTCGATCCACGTCCACGCCTGGGACATGGCGTCGGCGAAGCCCATCTTGCGCTGAATGGCACGTTCGCCTTTGTGCCATCCGTTGATGGGACCCATCGTGAAGTTCACGTTGGGGGTTAACCATTACTATTATATCGTTATCAATTGGAAATACATGACCTGGATGACTACACAGGCCGAGTTAGACCCATCGGATGATCGTGAAGTTCACGTTGGCGGTTAACCATTAGGAGGCCTACTATTATATCGTTATCAATTGGAAATACATGACCGGGATGACTAATATTAATGACATCGACATCATAGTACTAGCAAATCCAAACTCTCTCCAATAAATGTCCTTACTTATCCTACTTCGCTGGTGAGCATCTTTGTGACACTGGGAATAGAACGAACTTGCGTACTTATCATGTAAACACTATTCTTCATTTGAACCCACAGAAAGACTTGTCAACCTGGACCGACGAGACCTGAACGTTCCCGGATGCAATCCCCACATTGCCCGTCAAATTTCCTACAGCTTCCTTGGCCAGATTGAAGCCAACACCAGCGGTGTCAACCGCCAAAACGGATATCGTCTTGCTCCCGTAGGTCAGGTTGTAACACGTGCCGCATTCAGTTGAGTTCCAGCCTGCCACGGTGTATGCCCCACCAAGATAGGGGAAGGTAGGAAGAGAGCCGAGTGTGGTGTACCCTTTGGTAAGGAGGCCGTTCACACCGTTGGAGCATGCAACGCCCGTCAACGGGAGGCTTGCGTCGTCGTAAGTTGCGTCCCAGGTCAAGGACTCTTCTGTTTGTGCAAGGGCCGGGAGAGCGAATGCAAGAACGGCAGCAGCGAGAGTCATGAACTTCATCGTTGTAGGTAAGGCTTTGGAGAGGAGATGTGCTCAGGTGGTTGGGTGCGTCACTAACTGGCGGAACACTCGCGCTTCAGGTCCTCCATTTATACGTTCTGCGCGTCCAGCGTAGCCGCACTGCTGCACAGGCTACACAGTATGTACACCTCTATTTGGCTTGAATTCTGCGGTGAAATGTCAGCTGACCGTACTATGTAGATGCAAAAGCAGGTTCTCGGGCAGTTATTGCCGTGAGGTTCTACGTGGCTGCCAGAGCAGAGCAAGTGCCTTGGGGAGTGTGACACTGCCTGCTAACTAGCCGGGTGACGGAATGATCATGCAGAATCATGAATAGACAGATTGAGGAAGGCGGTGGCCTAGACTATCCGTACGGCAATGCATCAGATCCCCTACATTTTCACACAAAAGTGATGTGAGCGATGAGATCGAGAGTTTAGTCATAGCATGAATACCAAGTGACCAAGTGAGCACATCGCACCCAAACCACTGATTAAGAAGTGCGGCGAGTCAGACCCCGATGATCAGACCACCTAGTATGAAAACAAATTCAAGGTCAAGGTATCATAGAAGGCCGAACATGAGTCGAGACGACGCCGAGGCCGCAGGTCAATATAAGAAAGATATAGTACATTAAAACCTGTCCGATACATCATTCATAAATGAACACAAATATGTCGGTCTACCACCAAGCGCTCGCAAGCGATTGAGAGTTAGAGCACTTGAAATAACCCGTAACTTGGCTATTCTGTCTCGATCGAACACACGATGTCTGGCGTAACTGCCCGCATTCCGGCGCGAGCGTCATCACGTTCGCTACCAGCCAGGAATAAAGCGCAGGATCTTGATCTCCGATGCTACCGTGGTATAGTCCGAACATACAAAGGTACTGGACTTTCAGTTGTTAGCATGCCATGGTTATATGACGTAGATTTTAGTTTCAGCATTGCTACTTCGTCAGGCTGAGATGTTGACGTCAGTTCGGTTATCGGAAGCATCAAACAACTGACCAGGAGCAAAATGCTAATCTGACTTTGTCCCAGATGATTTATTAATGCATAGCGATCAGGTCGGTGGTGCCGGTCGCAACCAGATGCCGATACTGCTCGCCGCTGTTTATCCTTATCCGTGCGCAACGTTCCTAAGCATGCACAAGGTAAACGTGGCATCACATCTATTTTCCGTACCAGTCAGAACCAGTCATCCACTTCCGAGCATTAGGATCGTGTAAAATCAAGGCAGTGAATGTAAATGGGGAAGATGGTGGATCATGAGTATGGACCAGACACTGCACGAATGGCATTCGTATGAGGTCCTTCTTAGTAAGGTCAGAGGAGAGGAGAGAAAACTGGAGATACCGCAGCTGATGAACAACGCACAATGTCATTCCCGAACGCTAACAAGCTGCTCAAGCGTTATTAACTTATCTCCCCTGAACAACACAATTGAAAAAAGACTCCTAGAAATGATAAATATATGACATCCTCAATGTAATTTGAAAACCATGCAGTGTGATTACGCACGTAGATTACTCCAACGGAACGTATCGGACTTTAAATTGGACATCGACCTCTCAGCGTAGCAGCTTGTTCGTTCGGAGAAAGTCTTTTGCTTTCACTACACTTGTTGTCAAACTCGATTACCTGGTGCCTGAAATTTGTTCAAAGTTCTGGCACTTCGACGCTCGTAGGTTGTGTTAACCCAACAGGTCGATCGATTGCAAGCCCATGAGTGAGAGTCAACGACGACAAACAGCGACTACGACATAGCGACATTATACACGGCACCCATAATACAACACAATAATACACCAGGCGACGCGATATGGTGGCAAAAGTGGTCAAACGGGGAGGGCAGGCGGAACTGAAGTCTTGTAGGTTGCATCGGATCCTTCAACTCATATCTGGGAGGCGCGAGTGAGTTCAACACAGCGACCAACACATCGTTGTACGACATACACATTACCCGTGGTCCCTTGGACGTCGGGGGTCGTGGAGGCTGTCGCCCAAGCGTCTTGTCGATAATTCTTGTCACCTTGTTCCACGACAACGTCTCTTACAGATCTGGCATTCCGCCCACGAGTTTCACCGAAATTCCAGGACAGGTTTCCAAGAGGAAAGATGCGACGCTTTCGGAATCACGAATATCTGAACGTGGATCGATTCCAAGGACGACCGGTTTTGCTCCTTTATTCCGTAGAGACGTGCGTAGAGGAACCTCACCAGCGTCCAGTCGGAGTACTATAGTTTCAATGTAGGACAATGTTGCAAAAGCGAATCAAGAGACTTTAAAGTCGGGTTGACGGTCGCCGAGGGTGGGACATCATTGAGGATGGACAAATGTTGCAAGCTCGGCCACGCTCTCGCCATTTCGTCAAGCTTGTCGTCGTCGAGCACGAGTCCTGTATTGTATAAAGCAAGGTGGCGGAGACGTCGTCGAGCGAGCAGATCGCCTATCGAATGGAGGGCTGATGTATAGTATAGCCATTCGCAGTGAATGATATCAAGCACAGAGATTATTGCTGCCCTGTCAATGACGATACGGACCCAAAGAGCTCTTCGAGATCGTCTGGGCCGACCCGGGATGCAAAATGCAAATTGATGATTTGAAGCTGAGATGCTCGAACGGCTTTCAACAGGTGTATGGCGAATGGGGTGGAAAATGAATGGAGGCCGAGCGAGCGAAGACCTGCGAACGCGTCGTCAGGAAGAGAAAAGCTCGTGTTTAGGTATAAAAGAGAGGCTGGGACCAAGAGCCAGAACGAAGCATTTAAGCTGCATGGATGCAAATACCAATAAAAATTCGGTGATCTCGTCTATAATGATCTTTCAGTTTACCAGACAAGGTGAGCGGTTCGCCCTCACCCATGAATACGCGGAGATATCGGAGAGTTCCAAAGTGGTTTTGACAGTCAAAAAGTTACGCGCATCCTTGGCGCTACGACCGCCTGGGTACTGAAAACTCAGAGTTTGGAGTACATTCGGAGGGTTCAACTGAAACATGGATTTGATGTAGGTCGCTTCGTCCACGATGTCTATGTTGCAGATAGTTGGGAAACTGAGCTCCTGAATGTTCGGAAAGAGGCTAGGTTTGCGAGGTCTGAACGGCCCTATCGCGACGGTTTAAGCTCAAGCATGGACCAGCAACGACCCCGGTTCGCACCTTCTCCGACGTGCGACGAAACGACCCCTTCTTTGACGTCCATCTCGCGAGACGAGGAGTGGGTGTCCATTGTCGACTGCCCGAGCTCCTTTGCGTTGGAATTCGTGAGCTGGTTGTTCTAGTTCTGTCCCATCTTAACCTCTTTCTAGTTTGAATCCGCCGTCGAGCAACTCGTCCACCATCCAGAATACAACTCGACGCTCATTCTTCGCTCAGATACTATCAGCGAAACTTGCTATCCACACGACGCTGTCGCCGTCCAGGCCGATCTTGAATCGCATCGGCCCATCTACGATATCCACCGCAAGCTCCTACCTCGCAGACCTGGGCGTGATTCCAGCCTAGAGCAGCGCTGCACGCTCTATGCATCCACTACTGGCGCATATATGGACCTGCCATGCACACTCGTGCTCACCCCTCTCCTCCCACCCGGTGCGTCTCTGCCTTACTACCATCCCACCGTCCGACGTCTCGCCTTCCGTTTCATGCCTTCATCTACCCCCCCGTCCCTGCGCATAGAAGCAGTCGTGTTACCTGGGACGCAGTTGGATCCTAATTCACGACTGTACCGCACCGCGTTGGCTCTCCTCGAGACCCTCCATCGGTACGGATGGGGTGCGATGACAAACTATCGCAAGCGTGTCCAGCACGACTGCGTGATCCAGAGGGAGACGTATCAGGATCTCTATCTCGTCATGCGAGAGCGACACAAACATTGGGTCGCAGAGTGGAAGGAGTCTACAGACCCGCTTAAACACGTGTACGAGGTACTGTGACGTCGACGCCGCTCGTCGTCTTGTACTGTTGCTTAGATGTTCCTGCAGGATATTGGGATCGCAACGTATCTCATACTTCTTTGGAAACAGTCCTTTGCTGCCGACACCACCACGGGGCGCTGCTCGGAGAGTGACCATACACCGGTGGGTGATGTAGCCTGGAAGGACTGGCCCCAGCCGCCCGGCGGGTTCCTGGACCTCGGGTGAGTATGAGAATCAGATCTCTCTGGCAATGCCCACACTCACACCTAAGAGATGCGGGAATGGCCTCCTCACACACATTCTAACCTCCGAGGGCTACCGCGGCCATGGCATCGACCTCCGGGAACGTACTTCCTGGCAACACTACCCCGAACGCACGCGCGCTGCGCTGCATGTCCACGCGCTCGATCCGACACACTACTTCCAGGCCACATCGGCCACTTCCACTGCGACTATGCCCTATTTCGAACCCCGCACGTTCCTTATCGGGAACCACGCGGATGAACTAACGCCTTGGATACCGCTCATCGCGACCCTCGAGCACGCGGCCGGGTATTTGTCCATCCCGTGTTGCGCTTGGTCGTTCGATGAACGGTTCGCGCGTTCAACCTCGGCATTTGGTTTTGCGGATGCGGGCGATGACGACGCCGACGCGTTTGTTGCGCGTCTGAATCTAGGCGGGGAGGGCAGTTATCAGAGTCAGTATTCCGCATATAGGATTTGGCTGGGGAAGCTGAGTCAATGGACTGGCTGGCGAGTCGAGTGCGATATGTTGCGCATCCCCAGCACTCGAAACTGGGCCATCTTAGGTATGTCTACACGTCCACTAGACATGCCTCCGAAAGCTGGAGTTAGGTAGGTCGAGAACGGCTCGGCGATAGCAACGAGGTTTACGCAGAACGTGCACTTGATATCGTCCGGGAGGTGATGAAGAGAGGAGTATTCAAGATACGCACGCCCGAGGGAAAAATAGGTGGTCATTGAAGTATCATGCATTCATGAATGAACGTCACATGGTCGGCGGGGTGAGGAAAAATGGAAAGTGTGACTGTTCCCGCTCGCCCTCTTCTGACATCCTTCTGCATTCTTCCAACAACTCCCTCAGCTCTGCCAAACTGACGCTCCCCTTCCACTCCCGCTCTTCCCTGTCTTCCTCACATCCGTATTCGCCTTCCTCCTCCTCGTCACTGTCATACTCGTCTTCATCCTCTGGATTCTGAGGAAGATTGCCTAGCTCGTCTCCCGAACAATCTTCGAGCCTGACACGCATCTTGGCACAGGAGTCCCACCACCTCTCCCACCTCTCGAAACACCCCTCTGCAGGACCGTTGCTGTCGTTTAGATCTTGCAACACTCTCGGGCTCAAGACTCTAACACGCTCCAGCTTAGGGAACGAAGCCCTGCTCAGGGCCTTGAAATTACGATCGTTTGTGCGCTGGACCATCATCGTCCGTACGGGATCGGCATCTGCGTACGCTGCGGCATACCCTACCCCGAAGGCATACAAGAGTCCGTGGAGCCCGATGTGTTGGATGTGTTGGTGTGGACGGTTGGTCAGTGTGATGGGTAACATGGCTTCGTCTTCGGGGTGATCGGGGTCAGCGTCGGGGTTGAGTAAGGGGGGTATCTTCCAATCAAGGTTGAAACAGAACGTGGTTAGAATAGGACAAAGATCAAGCACGGTGCGGATGTCGAGGGTGGGTATGCAGTACAAGTCGAGAAAGAGCAGGGTGGCACCGTGTTGCATGAGGAAACCAACAACATCTGGCATGTCGTGCGTGTTGGTGCCAAAGTGAAAGGAGAAACTGCGCAACAAGGGAAGGGACCACCCGGAGGCTTGCTCCATAAAGTCTTGCGAAAAGCCCTTGAGAAAGAGTTGCTGAAGATTAGGGAGCTTGAGTTTGACATCCTGTGCGGAACCCAAGGTGATGGCAAAAGATTCCTTGGTCGCCGCAGAAAATTCAAGGTGGACCGCGACGAGATGGGGGAGAGCGTCCAGCGCCCAGATGACTTTGGAAAGGAGCTCGGACGGGATATGCCAATGGACGGTCGTTAACCGACGACAGAACGCGCCAAGCGTGTCTGCGATCGGTCCGAACGCGCTGGACATGGGCCAATCGACGACAAAGATCTCGAGATTCGGGCAACGCTCGAGGATCGCGATGAGCGGACGCTCAAAGTCGTCCATTCTGGGACCGCGTCCGTTGAGAAAGTGAGTGATGTGCAACCGTCTTGCCCACCACCCGAGCGAGGGCTCACGATCCAGAATCGTGCAGAGATTGCGTAGTTTGGTAGGATTGTCAAAGAAGAGACAGCGTACGAGAAATTCGGTACCGAGTCTGCGCCAGGTGCGGCAGGCCGCGATGACTGACTGCAGGGTAAGAGAAAGGCGATGAGCGCTCATGCACAAAACTACAGATAGGTTAAAAAAAGGAGACCTTCTTGGTTGCATAACTGCGTCGTTGGATGAGGTTGATGGTATCTTGGGGCGTTCGGACTGTCCACCCGCTGTTGAAAGGGGATCTTGACCAGGTGGAGGGGGCCATGCTTGTCTGCAAGCCAGGGTAGAATATGGTGTCTTCATCCGCGGCGAGGTCAAAGATGTACGACCAGAGCTCTGGGGGTAGTCTGTCCGCCATGTTGCACGTACTAGTTGGAGACAAAGATTGAGATCCCACGCTTGTTGTTCTCACAGGTGGTAGTATACTTGGGATCGGGGGAACGTGTGACCTACTCGAATGACTTGCCCTGAGTCGACCCCGGAGATTATTTAGACCTACGGATCTTCAACGATCCAGCGCTAGTCGCTCTTTGTTGAACCGCCATGACCGACGTCGCACCCGCAACTGTTGAAATCAATGACGCTATTTTCTGCTCCTCTCACTTGAAAGAAGTCGTGCGTGTCATATCTTCCTCATAATGACCTCTTCTCGACTTTGTCCTCTCAACAGTGCACCGCATGTGGCTACGACGGAAGGGAAGAGAACGATTCGTTCTATGGGGTCGATCTGGTCGTTTCTCCCACATTCGGTATGCTCATATCCATCTCTAGTTTGAATTCTGCGATCGGGAACCCATCGAGCCGCCCACGGTCACGACTAACAAGGACGGCGTGTATCAGTGCAAGAAACACGGTTCCGCAGGTAAGCAACGTGAGCCTCTCCTTGCCAATTTCTGCGACGAATACACGAACATCAGAATGCAACCTGTGCTTTGGGTGGAAGAAACAGATCACACGGGCGAGGACGGCGGCGAAGAAGGCGGGCAGAAAGTAATAGTTTCGTAAACGAACGCGGGCTGAACACAAATGTATCAAAATCTAAAGTTATGGAATGGCAATGTCTTTATCAGACGCACACCAGCACATGCTAACCGAATGAAGGGTAATCTCGTAAACCAAAGGGGTGTTAGTGTGGTATAGATCAATGATCGGGAGCATACTCGCCACAGGTTTCATTACGAGCTCACCCTATGCCTGTCACTACTTAATGATGGCCCCATTCTCCAATCTTTTCCCCGCTTCTTTTCCTTCCTCCCCAACCCCGCCAACCAAAGATGTCATCGATGATCAATCAGCCCTTCCAAGATATCGTGCCCCGCAAGTCATATCAAGACTTTGCAGCCATCTTCGATGCTCACAACATCCGATACGTTCGCATACAATGGGTAGATCTCAACAACCAGGTTCGCGCCCGAGTTCTCCCCGTC